>JARHVA010009923.1:0-42500 GCA_037957365.1 Torreya grandis
TGTATAAGACATTTTTTCAAATCCTTGCATATTCTAATTATATGCAACCACATTCTTTCATAACTAGAATATACAAAGCATTCCAATATCGATTGCAATATATATACATATATACATATATATACATATATACATATAATACATATATATATATATATATATACATATATATATATATATATATATATATATATATATATATATATATATATATATATATATATATATATATATTACATAGAGCTTTTACGCTTTTACGTCTAGGAATATACATATGCAAAATACATATATGTGTAATATACATCTAGTAATATATATGGAAAATATATGTAGATTTTAAATCACTATAAATATGATGGTATTTTAAGTCACTATAATTATAAATAAATCATATATATATATATATATATATATATATATATATATATATATATATATATATATATACATACATACATACATATATATATATATATATACATATACATATACATATATATATATATATGTATATGTATATATATATATGTATATATATATATGTATGTATATATATATGTATATATACATATATATATATATATATATATATATATACATATATATATACATATATACATATATATATATATATATATATATTACATAGAGCTTTTACGCTTTTACGTCTAGGAATATACATATGCAAAATACATATATGTGTAATATACATCTAGTAATATATATGGAAAATATACGTAGATTTTAAATCAAAATAAATATGATGGTATTTTAAGTCGCTATAATTATAAATAAATCACTTTAGTATGAAATACAAGTCATTGGACTTAGTTTTGAATTATTGCCTACAAATATAGGTCATTGCACTTAAACCAAGTTACTGCTTACTCAACCTGAATCACTGCAATTCATTGTTGATTTATTTCATTATGTAGGATGTGTGTGTGTGTGTGTGTGTGTGTGTGTGTGTGTGTGTGTTTATATATGTATATATAACCACTATTTATCTATGTTTATACAAGATATAATCATTGTTTACATAGGATAAATACACTATATAAGGTATTCAGGAGGGTGAATAATATCTAAATAAACATGAGTAATCACTACCTTATTACATGAGTGTTGTCTAACATAAGATATATAGTCCAATAATTTTATAAATCTAGAGCCAAATAATAAGCTTATCTAATCATATTCATCATTGTACCTACTATTTCTAAAATGACTTATCTATGTCTTTTTGTATTAACAAAATGAAAACCCTAGTATTTCCTCTAAAATCACGGTTTGAAAACCATTTCTAGAGAATATATACTAAATTTTCAAGCCAAGAAACCATGAAATAGAATTACACCACCTACCAAAATTTTTCTCCAAGAATCATTCTCCTCCTCCTTGAATAACTTTTCCCTTCTCTTCTACCACTTTACTTGCCTTTTTCTCCTCCTCGAATCATGTCATATGTTATTGTATTCTTGTCTCTCCTCTCTTTTACATACTCTTATTTTTCTTCTTATACCTCATCTCCTTGAAAATTCCCCTTTTTCCATGTATATATATCCTCTTTACTACCGTCATCACCCCTTTCTTATAATAATCCTCTTCCAAATTCTATCTACTTGTCATTGACTAACTTTGAGTTTCATTTAATTTCTTTAATCATGAAAAAATCCATTTTATTTAGAATTTCAATTTTCACTTTATTAAGACATCATCTTGATATTTTGTTATTTTTTTGAAGTCATGCATGTTTATTTTCTTTTTGCTCAAGGCTAATTTAATTTCCACTTAGGCTTTCTTAAGTCACGATTAAATGCCTTCAAATCCAAACGTATCCATGCATTGGCATTTAGAACTTAAGCTAGCATTATATTATAATTAAATTTCCTAAATTTAAATGTAATGGTTAGTTATCTCTATAAAATGTAAAAAAAATCAATTAATAATCCAATTATTTCAAGATAACTATTTTAATTAAATACTAGTATAAATGGATTATCTATATTTATATATATAAAGTATTATACGGTTAAAATTTAGCATTATTAAAAACTCTTATATGAAAAGACATCAAATTAAGATAATTATATTTACCAAATATCATTTAAACCAGTCATCATATTTAGACAACTTGATTAGTGTAAACATAAAACAACATGACCATAAAATACCATTTTATGAGTAAATATGTGCACTACTAGCATACTTGAGATCACATGATCAAATCACCATAAGAATCAATTGAAAACATGATCATAGTAGAAGTATATAAGCACTCACTATCTAAATAGAATAAAAGAGTTAAACAAGTTATTCTACTATGGTGTGTGTGTTGGATTACTATTAGTTCATCTGCCATCCCCCAATCATCCCATCTACACCACCCTATCTGATGATGCTTTCCCTCTATCATGCTTTAAAAGAAGAATAAATCTTGCAACCACCTCATGATAAGTATATAGTTAGTCTGAGTCATCATGTATATCAAAATAATGATGCATAAATAATAAATATACATCCATAATGTACTTAATAAGATAGTACAACTATCACATAATTAATCATGTAAATAAATCACCATATATTTGTCCCATAACCAATGTATGTCATAAATCTCAAATCAAAGTAATAATAATAAAATGATAACCATAACAATCCATGGATTCAAAGGTTATAAAAATTAGGTTGAAATTGGGATATAACATCCTTCCCCCCTAAAATTGGTTATCATCCTGATGACACTTATTCAAATAATAATTTAAAATAAAAAATAGGGTTTAAAAAAATAATAACATTATATCTAGTATCAAATCATACAAAAAAATATAGAACTAACCTGTAAAACTCATTGTAGTCCTCCCAAATAGCACTATCCTTAGAGTATTCATCCCACAAGACCTTGCATTGTAATACTTCTCTATTATTCAAATAAAGTTTGTAAGTGTCAAATACTCTAATTGGTTCTATCATGACCATCCTAGGATTCAGAACCTCGGTGAAATTTTCAATGACTTCCCCAAAATCACATGGGATCATCACAAAAGATAAAAAAATGGCCAAAGAGAGTTACACAAAACCTTCCAGCCCCTCTATACATCTCTCTAACCTAGAGAGTGTTTTTTTCATTTTAAAGAAAATTATTTAGGAAACATTGCAAGAATGATGTGTATAAGTTAATGCCATCTCTACTCATCATAGTTCTTGATTAGTATAACATGTCAACACAACTAATATTCCATATAGATCCTAACAAGTATGATTATGAATAAGAATTAGAAATACTATATTTCTAATGTA
Source organism: Torreya grandis (assembly GCA_037957365.1). Lineage (NCBI taxonomy): Eukaryota > Viridiplantae > Streptophyta > Pinopsida > Cupressales > Taxaceae > Torreya > Torreya grandis. The sequence goes on from JARHVA010009923.1 coordinate 3,301, forward strand.
TACAAAATTAAGGAATAATCATTCCATAGTATACATGCATATGGCCATACGACTGAATTTGACAAGTCCATCTATTGAATCCTAGATTTGATAAGTCCATCTATTGGATCTAAAGAGTTAATGTGAAACTAAGTAGGATCCACTCCTATCACTTAGCACTCATGTTCCTAATTCACCACTCATGCTTTAGGTCTCCATGACCTAATGATCTCCATAATGTACACAAGGTTCAATGAATCACAATTTTATACTAAAAAATCATAAAAAGTAATACTATATGCTAAATAATTATAGATTTTACAACATACATTCAATAAAAATCATATAATCATTATGTAATTATATTAAGTTGCCACTAGCCCAACATAAATGGTATCATATTTCATAACTTAACCTATAGTGTTATATTCATAGTTAAGAGGAAATAATGTTAAAATTAACATAACACACAAAGGCCAAGGATCATACCATCCTTAGAACCTTATAAAAGAACAAGTGAGATAATTTCTCCCTACTTGCTCAGCTAGTACTTAACAAGTTAAAAGTTTATCTCAACCCTTTTAGAATACCAAGATGTTCTATACATCTCATACCCTACTTGTTCCTGACAAAAGGTATATAAATAACTCTTCAAAACAACATGCTTCAAAAAGAGAATAATATCAGTCTAAATAAAGGCATATAATAATATAATAATTATAATCGACTATAATTAATATAAATTCAAGGTTTTCCATTCCTCATGGTCAAGTTCACAAGTTAGATAAAATAGTGGCTGTAAAAAGACACAAGTGGAAAGTAAAGAACTAACATCTCATAAAAAACACTCCTACATACCCTCACATGGTAAAAAGAAACACCATAACCCAATTTACCAAATCACTATTCACCTACCAAACTTTTAAGTTTAGTATCATAACTTAATTCCACAACCAAATGGAAAATGCTAATCCACATAAATAAACTTGTCACATTAATGAATTTTTAACCAAGACATCTACACTCTACTAAAAGTAAATTCACACCATACTAGGTGGTACCAAAATAAAATGGTCTTATAAAATTTCTCACTCATAGAATTTGTGTATATAAGACATAAAACTAATGCATATATACTTAAATGAGAAACATCCCATGCTTTTTAAATAATCACAACACAAAACAAAAATAGTAAAGGTGATTCGATTAACAAGAAGGATGTAATAATATTCAAGGTGTTCAATCTAAAAGATCAAGAATGTGGTAGGGAACTCATATTCACCACTCATAAACTATGTTATGCACTTACTTACCCAAACATTGAATACAACTAACACCATCAAGACACTCAATAAACCAACCCTTTTACAACTCTAATGAGGTACTAATGCTCTTAGGGTACACACTAAATTTACCACACACACAATTACAATTTTCCTTTGTAATGGACTCATTAGGTCCTAGAGTTTCATCCTTAGCTTTGATACCACATGTAACAACCCCGTCAAGTTCTAACTAGAAAAAAATGATTTTTTTTATTTTTAATACACATATACTAAAAATAAATTACACCATGAGAATAAAAGTAGTTATATTACAAAATAATCCAATTATGATAATTGTAAATAAGCACGTGACATCTAACAGTCACTAACCACTATCAATATATGAAAATGCATCATACTACAATCATATAAAGTAATTATAATTAGCTAGCCACTATTGATACAATACACAACCACTATTCTCAATCTAGTATGAATAGATAATTATAATTCCTCATGATTAATTTTTCCAATAATAAATATAATTTAATACAATTAACATAAATAAGATACATGAATCCCTTGAGAATGAATCCCCAGACTCTCTAGTATCTATGGTAATCTCAACTATCATTTCTAGGTAAGTACTACTGTAGAGAGGAAGAGCATTATCCAAGTGCTTTTACACACTAACCATAGAACAATGATCCCCCAAACTAATCCCATAAAGGAATGGGCATCCCTTCATATATGAGTAGATAGTGATGGTGCGGGAATCCAAAGAGATAAGAAAGCACTTGTGTGATGTATGTTTTCTAAACTAAACATGCAGTGTATCATAGAAAACTCATTATATTTCAAGATATAGCACAAAAATGTAAATCATACTCATGAAATGATAATGTCTCACTAAACATAATTAATAATGATCTATAGATCAATCAATTTCATACACACCACTTGATAGAATTACCTTCATCTGGCATTGTGATGCTAGTAAGCTAGTGAAGTCTATCTCATTCCTTAATCGGTATCATAAAATTAATATTTAACAATATAATTTAACCCCAATATTCATTCAATTTATACCTTACTAGCAATCATATCACATAACATGATAAACATAGGAGTAATCAAATCATACATTTATTTCGTCAAACATATGAATGAATCTTATAGTATTCTCTATCCCACTAAAAATAATGACTATAGTTTATACCACCTAGGTAAAATTCACATTTAACTATAGATTAAAACTATCAATATTTATTTTCAAACATACTACACCCCATGATAACCCATATTACCATAGTCTAGTATTCTAAGACATAATTACTAGATTTCTACAATCAATCATATAAATTAGTCTTATATAGATAGAAACATAAGCTTCTATTCAAGAAAATAGATATAATGAAGCAAGTCAGAGTTTTTAGGAACACATAAAATTATAACCTATAATTCATTACACTCTAAAGGTTGTATTCATGCATACATAATATCCTACTAACTATCACAAAACATATTATTCAAAATAATAACCAACACACATCCATTTACGTAGGTATAGGTCTAGACATAACATTTACTGTATATACCATTCAGGTATGACATGCATTTAGTCCATAAATTTCAAATGAAAACCCTTTATGATATCCCATAATATCATAGATCATTGTGCATGATCACCTAATTAGTCATGAACAACCAGACTCATAACCAAACATAATAATTAGGCAAGTATGGGTTATACCACCTAGTGTACCCTACATTTAAACTGCATACTAACATTAAAAAAAAACTTATATATGCACGTCACGATGCACTATTATATGATATATATGTTTAAACACTTACTCAAAGTATATTCATAATATATACTACACATAATTTTTCAATACTATAAGTAAATATATTCAACAGTTTAGACAAGCTATTTCTAAAGAGTTAGATAACTAGGTTATAACTTAATCCTTCATTTAAACAACTTAATTCCATTACTATGAAATTGTCTTCAAATGGTTATAATTGTAGTTACTCATTTATTTGTCAATCTAGCTATAGGTATATTTCCTATATATGTGTACTTATACTTCATAATATATATATATATATATATATATATATATATATATATATATATATATATATATATATATATATATATATATATATATATATATATATATATATATGGAAGTACTTAAATGATATGAAAATATTGTATCAAATTTCATTCATATATCTTAATCAAGAACTCCCTATGTTTTCAAAAAACCCTAAAACTCTCATTGCACAATTTTTTTGACAATTTATAAGGGGATTCATCATTGTAAAATTTCTTCATAGTTTTATCCCTAACTAAAGAGATTTTTATCCTAATATACATAAAGTGTATATAAGCTGAACACAAGTTCACAAAACTACTTAGTATTTTATATCAGTGTTCACATATAATTATTCAACAACACATAATTTAATTTTAAATGTTACTTGAAAGATTCCATGATACACAAATATACAAATCACCAAAGTCGAGACAATGTAGTAGTCTAAATCTATACTTATTGTCACACATCTCAATGTATATATAAAAGTATCTATGTTCTCATATCACACACCTTGCATAACATACATTACCTAAAGCATATGTTGACATACATGATTACCATTAATATCATAATATAAACTTATACACATTATGAACATATACTCCTCCTTACAAAAATATAGATTATAAACTAAAACACTCATGCTACCTCTAAACTAGCATAACTAGCATTGTTAATCATAATGATCAATTGGGTTTGTTAATGTGGCTTGTTTTCTTTGATAATGTTTTACTAGATATCATATGTAAATAAGGGCATTTTTTTTCCAAAGCTTTGATTCCTTCCTTATATGTGATTGTGTTCATGCTTCTGAAATCTTTGGCTATCACTTTGATGCCATACCCTCTATTATGCATATCTCTCTTCTAGATTTTAAGTTTTAAGTTTGGAATATAATCATTATAACTTTTAGCTAAAGTTTTGTTCATTATTCCATTTGATTTTATTTTCTCTTTTAGTTTCATTACATCTTATCGGTTACCATTTTTTGTCAAATCAAATGTATAAGATATTTTTTTAGAGCCCTACACATTTTGATTATATGCAGCCACATTCTTTCACAACCAAAATATATGGAGCATTCAAATATTTATTTTAGAATATATATATATATATCTTGCATAGAGATTTTACATCTAGGAATATACATATGCAAAATACATATATTTAGAATATATGTCTAGGAATATATATGTGAAATATACAGAGATTTTAAATCATTGTAAATCTAATAGTATTTTAACTCACTAAAACTATAAATAATTCACTACACTATGAAATACAATTCACATGACTTAGTTTTGAATTGCTTCTTGAAAATATAGGTCATTGCACTTAAACCAAGTTGTTTATTGCTAAACCCAAATCGTTACAATTCGCTATTTACCTATTTCATTATATAGTATATATATATCTAACCACTATTTATCTCTATTTATACAATATATAATCATTGTTTACCTAGGATAAATATGATATATAAGGTATTCATGTGTGTGAATAGTAGATAAATAAACATGAGTAATCTCTACCTTATTGCATGAGTGTTGTGTAACATAAGATATACAGTTTGATAATTCTATAAATCTAGAGCCAAATAATAATCTTAGTCAATCCTATTTATCATTATACTTATTATTTCTAAAATGACTTGTCTATGTCTTTTTATATTAATAAAATGACAAAATCATAATTTCTATTAAAGGCACAGTTTGAAACCATTACCAGAGAATATATACTAAATTTTTAAGCCTAACAACCATGAAATGGAATTACACCACATACTAGAAATTTTCTCCAAGAATCATTCTCCTCCTCCTTGAATAGATTTTTCCCTTATGTTCTACCAATTTTCTTGTCTCTTTTTCCTCCCCAAATCATTTCATACACTATTGTATTCTCCTTTCTCCTCTCTTCATCATACTCTTCTTTTTCTTCTTATATCTCATCTCCTTAAAAATTCCCCTTTTCCCATGTATATATCCTCTTTACTATCATTATTTATTATAATAATCCTCCTCCAAATTCCATATCCTTGTCATCGACTAACATTGAGTTTCATTTAATTTATTTAATCATGAAAAAATCCATTTTATTAAGCATTTCAAGTTCCACTTTATTAACATATCATCTTAAGCTTTTATTAATTTTTTAAAAGTCATGCATGCTTATTTTATTTTTATTCAAGGCTAAGTTAATTTCCACTTATACCCTCTTAAGTCATGATTAATTGCCTTCAAATCCCAATAGATCCATGCGTTGGCATTTTTAACTTAACATTATATTATAATTAAATTTCCTAAATTTAAATGTAATGATTAGTTATCTCTATAAAAGATAAAACAAATCAATTAATAATCCAATTATTCCAAGATAAATATTTTAATTAAATATTAGTGTAAATGGATTATCTATATTTATATATATCAATTATTCTACAGTTAACATTTAACATTATTAAAAAATCTTATATGAAAAGACATCAAATTAGGATAATGATGTTTACTGAATACCATTTAAACTAGTCATCGTGTTTAGATAACTTGATTAGTTTAAGCATCAACAACATGACCATAAAATAATATTTCATGAGTAAATTTATGCACTACCATCATACTTGAGATCACATAATCAAATCATCATAATCATTAACTAAAAACATGATCATAACATAAGTATATAAACACTCATTATCTAAATTGAACAAAAGAGTTAAACAAGTTATTCTACTATGATGTGTGTCTTGGGTTACTAATAGTTCCTCTATCATCCTTTAATCATCCCACCTATGCCACCCTCTCTGATGATGATCTCCCTCTATCATGATTTGAGGGAAGAATCAATCCTACATCCACCTTGTGATAAGTAGGTAGTTAGTTTGAGTCATCATATATATCAAACTAATGATGCATAACTAACAAATATACATCCATAATGTACTGATTAAAAAAGTATATCTTTCACATAATGAATCCATCATGTAAACAAATCAACATATATTTTCCCCATAATTGGTGTATGTCACAAATCTCAAATCAAAGTAATAATAATCAAATGATAACCATAATAATCCACAAATTCAAAGGTTATAAAACTTAGGTTGAAATGAAGATGCAATAATGGTTCCTTGCCATTATAAAAACTTCCTTATTGACTTCTTCTATAGATATATCCTCCATTAATATTTTGTTATCAAACTGATAAACCTTGCATGGGATATTATTCACAAAGTCTTCATGTTCCTCCCAGTTTTCATTGCCTTCTTGATTTAACAATCCCTTCCAGTGTCTAACCAAGTATTATTTAATTTCCTTGACATATTCCAAGATGTTGCCTTATAGGGTTTTCATATTTCATATAAAATTATTTTATCTTCTGATCTTGCATGAGAGGTGAAATAATTTCATGTTTTGGTCTACCTCTTTTAACGTTATGACCCTGGATTTCTATTTCCAATATATTTCCTCTTTATTATAAATTTCTTCTAGTTTTCTAGCCATTTCTTCCTCCTCTTCTAGCAATTTTGTAGAACTATGCCCTCCATTATTAGCTCTTGGATCTCATAAATTTTCATTAATATCTCTTATTTTTATTGACAAATGTTTTTTAAAAATATTTGATACCACTTATTTAGGTCCACCTTTTTATCTCTTAGGTTTTGTAAAAATGCATACATGTTTTTCCCCACTTTGTGGTTTGGGGAGGTCCATTATTGAGTAACAAAATACTAAATGTCTAGGTGTTCCATCCACATTTTGACAAATCTAAAAAGTGATTTGACTGGTCATTCATCTGGTGTTAGATAGATGGATATAGGCTAGTGGTATGAGCTTGCAATTTTCAACACCTAAATTTTGAGGATATACTTATGTTCAATCCAATTTCTCAAGGCCAAGAATCTATCAAATCTCTCCAAGATAAGTTCCCTCCCCAATCTTCTATTATTCTAGGTGAACCACCATTACTTTGTTTTTATATCCCAGAGTATCATCCCTTTATAAAAAGTTTTGAAAGTTGTTGAAGTCACTTTTCCTCATACTACTTCCCTTCTTCTTTGATGAGTCCAATCTAGCATTGAAGTCCCCTTCTATTACCTATAATGCCTCATCCCTAGTATTGATAACATATTCTATTTATTTCCATGCTTATTCTCTCTCCTCTTTATTCTGTGATCCATAAATATTTACTAAACAAAAGTTAAATCCCAATCTACACCACTCCACATTACAAGTAATGTATTAGTTTTGGACCTAAATGACCTTTAAGTTCCCATAGTCTAACCATTCCTTCCATTGTTCCAACAACATTTCTCCATACCATTTCCATCTTGATCTTACTTGATAGACTCTCATTAACTCCAACTAGGTTTTCTAATTTAGTTTCTTAAAGCATCACAATTTTAGGATTGTGTTGACTAATTAATTGCCTCAATGTTCTTCTTTTGGATGGGGTATTGAGACCTATTATATTCCAAGATATGACTTGTATTATGGGAGGTCACTCTTATTGGTGCTCACCAAAAATGTGTCCACTTGATTTTGAGTCCCTACCCCTATTGTTATCATTTCCTCTTTGTGCCTCTTTTTATTATTATTGGGTCTCCCTCTCCTCTTTTTGAATTTTACTTTAGGATTAAGATTTGGGGTTTTCTTGATTCTTACATTGTCATATTCACTTCCACTACCTATCTCTATCTTTTCTCCCTCATATATGCTTATCTAATTTTTCTAAAGCTACTATTCTTCCCCCTATACTTTTCCTTTGTGTTTCATCCCTTCTCATTTGTATTTTATTTTCCTTTCTTTCTTGTGCCAACATATTTATAATGTTTTATAGATATTATTCGAAACCATACTCTATTTTTATATCCTCTACCTCCCTTATCATTTGATTTTTAGGCCTTTGTGTTTCTAGGATGAATTCTATTCCTTATATTGAGATATACTCCTCCATCTTAGATATTTTGCTATCTTTCATAATATATTTCTTGACCATTTCATTCTTATTACTAATGGTGTGTATTTTATTTAGTTTGACAAAGCCCTCCAAGTCCTTCTCCATTGTTTCAAGTGATTTATTAGAAACACTACTCTTATGTAAAGTTATATATTTCCTTATTATATTCCTATATTCATGGCATCCTATACATTGAAAAGGGATAATTCATAATATAGATCCTAGATCCACTCCATCTCTCTATCTTTTAGCATGACATTCTTGGGCAGTGGTCTTGTGAGGTATAATTCCACACATATTTTAACATAGCTACATATTATTTTTCCATTATGTGGTTTAGATACATATATAAGCCTACCTATTGTATAAGTAATGGTTTCAGACACATACCTAGACTAAAATTCTTACAGGAGAGCATATAATCTAATCCAAACTGACACTATTATTGGTAGTTCCTCTATTGATTTGAAAGTAGTATGCCAATGTTTTAAAAATGGGCCATGTTTCTAAATAAGTACATTCCTCCTTCAAAAAATTTATCTCAATTTGATTCATTTGTGAATATTTTTATAAATTACCCTTTGGCACATGTTCTTAGCTCATACTCTCTATTTATCTTGTAGTTGTTTTTGGTCTATTCATGTAACTCTTATAGTGTTAGCTCAGCTCTTATGAATTTATAGATCAAGCACTTGCCATGTAAAACAACTATGTTCCTTCTTATTTATGCATGATATAACAAAGATATAGGATTATCCTTCACTACCTACATGCATGTACTTTTTGGTTCATCTATCTAACATCTAATCTTCTTTTTACTAGTCACCCTTATCAAGGCATTGGTATCTATCTCAAAAACTAATGGTGTTGCTCCTATCACCATTTTCTTGAAGAATGGTACATGGAGGGGAAATGATACCCCATAATTGATTCATCCTTTATGTTTTTGATCCAATACAAATCCTCCCATAGATCAATCACGTATGAAATCTATGCACCTTGAAAGGTATAAACCCTGGCTCCTCTCATTCTCCACTCCACTCTTACATAAACCTTGAGAGAAACTAAAAGTTTTATCAAATAATTTTATTCTTCATATACTTTACATTATTTATATTTATAATAAATTCATATATGAGGTGCTATATTTGATCTGATCTATTGAATTTTATGGTATGAGAAATCTAATTTTGGATTCAAATTATATATACATAGCTTGTTGATTGAATTACATGTATGGATTCTATCAATTCAATATAAAATTTGTCATAATTTTCTACATAAAGTGCCAACTAATATAATTCATCATGACAACTCCTCCATCACTTTTATCTCCCTTCATCAATTACGATAATCAAAACTTCTAAATACAAGATATATCCCTTTATTAGTTTTGAGCACAATAAATGTAATATCTAGTTGAAAATGTAATCATTTCAACCCAATATAAATTATATTTGATTACATGTATGGATGTAAAATAATCACATAATTATCACTAAGAAATAATAAGGATATCTGAATATCATTGAAAATATAACATAGTCAAGAAGAAAACCCAACCTCCTTGTTATTTTTTTCTTTATTTTAAATGAAAAGAGTACTGGTTTTTTTAATTGAAAAGTATTTTTTATTAATTATTATATATAATTAATCTTACCAAATTTTTTGAGAAGAATGGTATGACACTATAAAATATTATGTTGATCTTTTGGATTGAAAAATAGATGATTTTTTATTGAAAAAATTATCAAATTAATTAATAAAACTATATGATATAGAAGATAATAAATTCACATAGCATATATGGAGATTATTTGAGCATGTGTGGGTGGTTATATTGTGGTGTATTTTTCACATTTTTTATACTTAGAATGACACTTTTTTTTTTGTTTTGTTTATTTGGAAGATGGTGATTTTAAGGTACCCACCTATGAAAAATAACTAATTTAACATATAAAAAATTTAAATAAACAAATTTTCAATTTTTTTTTTAAAAATTAAAAGAACTTGGTAAATATCTGAATGGGAAACTAAACACAAATTCATAAAAACACTAAGTTAGATGGGAAATAAACTTAAGTGATGGAGGATTAAGATATCCTACTTGTCACCCTAACCTAACAACTAATAAAACGTGGATCTATAATATCATGTACCAAATTTTGTGCAAAGAAATTTATTTAAATTTCAAAAACAAGTCACCTCCAAAACCAACACACTTTTGGTTATTTTATGATTCTGACACAATTCATTTCATGCTTCATAACCAATACAATTATACACCCAAATCTTACTAAACAACCTTGGACATTATATATATACACACACAAATATATTAATGGTGCAATATATTTGGATATGAGAAAATTATAATTGAAAATACCAAATGTTTAAGATGAATCTTTTTGGGAATGATTTTAAATTTAACTCTAATTTCCTTATCAACTAAAACATATAGGAAGGTCACTTCAATATTGTTGGAAGTATTTTTTAATGAATGATATATCATGCATATTTACAACCCATATAAATATTGTTAAAATTATTTATAATAGGAGAAACATAATTTTGAATGATATATCATGCATATAGTTGGTAAACCGCTTTAGTATTTTCAAAATTATTTTTTATAGTCATAGAATTTTTTTTTTTTTTTTTGATAATAGTATCTATTATCAATTAAATTTTCACCCTTTGGAAGGTAGTTCAAGCCTTTAAAATTTGTAATAACATGGAAAAAATCCTAGGTTATGGGTGGCATAAACTTGGATTGAATCTTTAGGTTAAAGGGATAGATCCTTTGATGTATCACTTAGGCTCATCAAACTACTCTATCAACTTGCTAGGAAAAGAGAGAACCTAATCTAATGGAGGTGATGTAAAAAGTTTATTTTACCACTACCAACCAGATACAAATACAATTCAAACATGAGAAAAAAAAGGAAACAAGCACTACTCCTAATTGACCTCTCTACATTAGCATTTAACATGAAGGTTATGAAAGATGTTTGGGATAGGAAGACTACTCAAGAGGTCATACGATGACACTAGTAAATAGAAAACTCACTCAACATTTAAAAATTCATTTTTTCACTTTCAAGACCTATAAAAATACTTTCAAACTGAATATAAATGTAAGATAAGGATAACATACCAAGGAAGTAAATCTAATCAGTTGATAAGATCAAACTAGTCATGCACACACATTGAAATCAGTCAAAGGAGGATGTAACACCAGAATTTTCTCATTGATCAAAGGCTTTAAAATTTATAGGGCTTTATCATACCTATGTGGAGGATAAAAACATAGCCTATCAAGGATTAATATATAGAAAAATGAGAGAGAAGGAGAGAGGGACATAGGAGAGAGAGAGGTGACAAGTGTCACTCTTGATGAAGAAAGTTACAATAAAGAAAGAGGAGTTATGAAATAGTTTAATCAGAACCTCCAAGACATGTGTATCTCTCTTTAATATGTCTTCTCCTCAAGTGGTGTGGGATTTTGTGACTTTACTTGACACCTTATCTTGTTCTTCAAAACAACCCTTTATCTTGGATTATGTGATGAAAATTGGCCTCATTAATCATAAAATCATGTTTATTTAAAATATAAATATTTTATTTACACCTTTCAACTATTTAGGAGCTTCTAAAATTGACATCTCAGTGGCAATTATCAAATAATTCTCTAGGTGTCTTGAAACCTCTTTGGTCTCACTAGGCCTTACTTGCTTGCAAGTGTCAAATATTGAGTTATTGCTCATCAAGGGAGTATATCTCCATGTATGACATATTAACATCATATCAGACCTATAAAAACTCATTTTGAGGCTTAAAAAAACCCCCAAGATCTCATTTTACACCAAAAGCTCTTACTAGGCTTAATTCCTTATAGCCTTGAAAACATGTAAACCTCCTTGTGTAAAATAATATATGAATTATATTGGAAAAATAAATATATTTTTTAGGAATAAATATCCCCTTATATCTCCAAGTAAAATTTTAAGACCTGAAACCAAGTGTGAGTACACTTTTTATGCTAGTCTCTCTCCTTAATTAAGCCTCCATGCCTAAAAACTGAGTTTTTGCCCAAAATCACTCCCACACATGAAAAACTTATAGGAAGTGTTTGATTAAATTTAACCTTTATATTACCATTCTATGTGTAAAATTTAAATATTTGAGACCTTGTATGGATGGGTAAACCATGAAATGGTCAAAAACCCAAGCCTAGGCACTTGTACATGCTTGAGAGACAATTGGAGTGCTTAGAAAGATATTTTTAGGATATGAATATTAGAATTGGTTTTTTTAGGTCTTAAAAATCATCATAAAAATTGATACATTTAGAGTGAGGTCTTTTGAAGTGTTTTGTAGGTCTGTAGGTAGGTCATTTGACTAGTAAATGATGCATTTCTCAGCTTCTTGGCTAACTTCCTAACTTGAAAAGCTTATGTATAATTTTTAGAGACCTAAAAGTTTGTGTGAATTATTATATAACCTCCATAAATTATTACTATACCTTTTTTCTTGATTTAGAAACCAACACATACCCTGCTTCTTCACAAAAAAGCCTACAATCATGCATTTAGCCCTATTCCATACATTTTTATACATGTTCATGCTAACCAATGTATTTAAATGTTTTTTAAGAGATTTTTTAATGTAACCAAGGTCATTATATGTTTAAAACAATTCATTTTAATTCATTTCAGATGTCCTTTCTTCCATTAGGTCACTAGAGAGCTTATTGGTAGCTTGTGAATGCTTAATCATCTTAAAAATGATTCATAAAGTACATGCCATGTATGTAAGAATTAATACCATTAATTTTTATTAAATTTACCCATTTATTTTCCCTTAATAAATATTTTACACCATGCAACTTATCATGAAATATATGAGCATCTCAAACTACAACTTGGGTTGGTAGACTATGCATTTGTGAGGTCAGGAGAGCAAATGAGTATGAGAGTGATATTTTGAGTTTGTATGTACTTATAAAAACCTAAATTATGTCTTAAATACTCACCTTTAATTATTACCATGGTTTAATTTTCCATTCATATTCATAAGCCTTCTACAACCTTCATTTTCTCATGCCTAGTGTTTTTTGGTAAAGTAATGTTAATGACCCTAGTGATTATGTGGCCTATTTTATTCACTATTTAAAGAATTTAAACCTTAATAAGGTTATTATTTTAATTTATAATCACCTTAATTTGGAATATATTCTTAAAAATCTCTTCAAGTCATGCCACTTTCTATAGTTTTCATACACAAGCCTCTAGAACATCATTATATCTCTTGACTGAGTTCACAAGAGCTCTATTCTAAATGGTTTCTTGTAATCCATATGTCCATTTATAAAAGTTCCCTTGAAATTATTCATAAAATTCTTATGGATATTATTTTATCATATTACCTTCATTCGAATAAACTCTTTACACACAAGAGACTCATAGTACTGTGCGTGCATGCTTAAGCTTAACAAGACCTAAAAGACTTTATCAAAACTTGACCTTATCTTAATTATTCCTAAAAATCACATGGAAGTGTAATTTTATCAATTTAGAGTGATTTATATATGAGTTTTCTTATTTCTATAGACTTTGTGCTTCATGACAAAATTTGCACCTCACCACTATAAGGCTAAGCAATCATGTAGGTGTCAATTGATTGTATGAATGAAAGCTTCAAATGGGTAAATACTCATTATAGTTTATAGAAATTTTGTTATTACTATCCATTATATAATATGTTTTCAATTATGTTTATATAATCTTCATGTTCACACTTACTTCAAAATACATGAGACTTCTTGAGGAGTTTACACAAGCTTGGTGGTAGGTAGAGATTGAGAGAGTTATTTTAACATTAGGATTTGAAACTTGAACTTATCAACTAAGTCATTGAGACTTTATATTACTTTAAAACCATTTAATTCACACTTGAACCTGGCTCTCTTCAAGTCTGTTATCATTTTCCTTTGCCTGTTGGTCTGCATTAAGGTGTCTTGATGTTGGGCCTTTGACCACAACTTCTACATTAGTCTTAGACCTATAAAATAATGAGACACTACATATATTTCAAAATTGAGGTTATTAAAATAAAAAACTGATTCATTTTTAATGCGTATTTCATGAAATATATACCTACAAGTCTTCAGACCTATAGGTCTACATTTTCATGATTTAAGCCTTAAAAGGTGATTGGTTTGGACTCTTTGAGCTTGAATATGATTTATAATTACATATTTATCCCTCTTAATGAGATCAATAATCTCATACGCCTCCTCATAATGTAAGATAATACCATCTCAACAACCTTTAAGTGAGTAACTTATAAATAGTCCAATTGGCTGGGAACATGAATGTTATTTAGAAGATTATGTACAGAAAAACTAGGTGGTTTGGGATCCTTTATGGAGTGATAAGATGGGAAGGAAATTAAATAATAATTTATATGTATTGACCATGTAAAAAACCTCAAAACACAAAGAAACATGATTCTCAACCTATCAACTATCTTGTGGAGATCTTTTCCCATTTTTCAATGCCACACATGCCAATCTTGGTGAATGAAAGTGTGAAATTTTTTTGAAAATTTTTGAGGATCCTTACCAATTATTCTCATTCTTCCAATTTGATTCAAACTACTATTTTGAGGAGAAACATTGAGCTTATGGGGTTTTTCACCTCTAAAAATCACCCTAACTCCTTAATGATTGTTCATAAAGGTAATGAGCTCAATCAAACAACCAATTATATTAATTGAGAGGTCATAAGGGTACCTAACATTTTTTAAGATATTGGGATCTAAATCCACATGTAGGGCCTATACCATCCTCATGAATACTAAATTTACTAGTTTACGAAGAAGGTGATAGGAGAAAGAATGCATATTTTACCTTCTTGATACCTATGAAATCTTCATAAACTTAGAGATGACCTAGATAATATGAAGAGACACTCTAAAAACATTTTTACTAGAAAGTGGGTTCTTGAAGTCTGTATAAGTGCTTTAAATTACCTATTTGGAATTATAACTAAAGTAATTGACCTATTTTGACATGAAAATTGATACTCTAACTTTCTCCTGACAACATTCATGTTATAACTTCTCTTTAAATGTTTATAATTTGGAAAATTATGTAAAATACCTCATATTTATCCCAAAAGGTGACTTAAATGAGTTTAGAATGCATGATATGCATAGTGAAAGACTAATACATGGTTAGATGACTTATAAATATTTATAAATCCACCTATTATTATATTTTACCTCTTCACCATTTTATTTAATGCTCCATGTAATAATATTACCTTGATAAGTCTTAATTTGGCCACAATTGAAACCCAGGTTTCTCCAAAAACCTTTAAAAATGCTAAAATACCTTAATCTCTTCAAACAAGTTTAACAAAATTTATACCAAGTGACCAAGTTAAAGGACTTGACTTGATAGACTATATACCATCTTGACACATCATGATATACCCCTATGACCCACTAGACTAATTTTGAAGGCATTGAAAAGCTTGCTAAAGACATTACCTTGAACAATGTTAACAAGACGTTACAAAGACCACTTGAAGACTATCAGTGCATGTAATGTGTTATGAAAAAAGCTATTAAGACATTATAACTCAAGTTTAAACCTATAGGGGTTGACCTTTTTGACTTGGGGTCAAAAATGGTCAATAGTAACTATATTTATATGGGCTCCAAACCTACAAGAAAATATAAGCCCAAGGATATTTTCCATGTTGTATTATAATTAACACATACTTGGCCTTGTCAAATAATTCCATGCCATCAACAAACTTACTCAATTACAACTTTATAAATATGTGAAAATATTGAAATTAAAAATTGGTTCCTATTGAGACTTACAATATTAGGTTAATTGAGTTATTTTTGTGATTAGCATAATGCAAATTATATGTCTGAATCCAAATGGAAAAAACCCCTTATTTTTTTTATGTATAATATTTATATTAAAAATAAGTAAGAATGAATAATTGGTGTAGGAAATCCACAATCCATAATCCAAAAACTAATGATTGATTGTAGGATTAGTATGAATTTTTACTCGACATTTCCTTTTTTATCTTATATGGAATCCTAATCCCCAAAAAAATTAAAAAAAATTAAAAAAATGCCTTTCTAATGCATGTAAATAAATGTGTCACAACATCAAGTTAGATAGACATCTTCTTTGCATAATAAATTTCTTATAAGACTCTAAAATTATTTCTCATTAAAAAACATAATGCCACATTGGTTGCTAGCCTTGGTCTTTAGAAAAATATAAACCCAAATATGCTATGATTCAAATGCCACTGGGGATGATGTCATAATGGAAGTGGCCTTTCTACTAAAATAAAGGTTGATTGTTTATGCCATGAGTATGTTTTATTGATCAAACTTACCCTATTTTCCTATATGGTTTCATAATCACCCAAAAAGACATCCATTTCACATGCCTCTAAATAAAATCACTACCCTAGGTTGAACATAATCCAACATTAGTTATTAGTATTGGTCTATGGAAACATATAAACTATAAAATGAACCTTATGTGAAGAAAGTGATCTCATAATGCAAGTAGACCTCCTACTAACATAATGTTTGATATATTTCAAGATGATTGTCTCTGCTTGATAAAACATGCCATTTCCAACTTGTGGGATTTTAACATTGATTAATTGAAATATAAATGTAAATCCACACTAAAACACCAAAACAAGGTTTTTTAATTTATTGTAGCCTCTCTCAAGCAGGGGTTTTTAATATTTGTTGGCATAAATCATGTCATTTTTCTAATTATGGGATTTAAAAATAGATTAATTGACCTATAAATGTAAATCCAAACCATAATAACTATATTCAAGTGTGTGTTGTACATGATATCAATGTGTGAAGCATAACAAAATATTGTGCAAGAACATAAATTATTTATGCATACATTATGTGAAAACAATTATTTTATCCACATCCTAGATTCCACACATAATGTACATAATTATTTCACCTAAATTATTTGCACTTTTAATATTTTTATCTCAAATTTTAAAATGAGTAAATAAATTCCATCTATTTTATCCAAGATCTACCAACAAGCCAAAGATGCATGAAACTCTAGAAGTAGGTGAGAGTAAGATGCAAAAGTAAAAGTGCATTAAATGAGCATTAATGAGTCAATATAAAAAAATACAAAGGAGGTACATATATAGAGGAGAGATAGACATAAACCCACATCCACATGCATATGGGACTATCTTCCCCAATAACCTAAAATGACCTAATCAAGATGACTAAATACTAGTGTAGGTAAAACCAAACCAAGAAAAAGTCTACACTAATACTCCCCCAAAGCATAGCTTAGGTGGGTAGAAGAATTAGGTCCTAATAATGAGACATAACGAGGTACCTAAACATAGATAAACTCTTATAAAACAAATAAAAGTAAAAAAACCATAGTAAAAAAATCCTCCCCTAAAAGAGATTAAAGAAGAGAACTAGTGAATGCTCTAAGGATGTCAGGCATGACCTAAAATGCATCCAAAAGTGAGAGAAATAGAACACATAGAGAGTAGCTAATAAGTCTCCATAAAAGATGTTGAATCTACCTATAGTAGATCTCATAAAATGATTAATGTCATTGATGATATATTCTAATTGAAGACTAAAGAATTTCCATCTACATCAAACAATGTTTATTCCCTTTACCAAAGGAAGAAAATTGTAGACACTCCATTTTAATTACTTCCATTTTAAAATTGCAAAACATAATGATTTCCAATAAATTGTACATGAATTAGTCTAATATCATCTATTCATCCTAATTTTCAGCTTTGTATCTAATGTATGAGTTTGAATTCATCTGAGGGCATCCCTATACTGTATTAAATTTATTCAATTATCATTATGGTCATTTTCTTTGATCAATTCTTCTTCTCTAATCAAGTCATTAATTCTCTTTCTCTGATCAATTAATTCAAATATTTCCCCTTCTTTAATCATTTTATTTAATCATTATTATAAATATAATTCTATGCAAATGTAATTACAATTTATATTCAATTATTAATTCTTATTTTTTTATCCCCCCAAAAGGCATCTTCATTTGAGAAAGAATCTCGAGATCCTATGGAATATCCTTTTGTGAGCCCACCAATTACTAAACGAAATAATATGAAGGATTACTCTCATCCCGTCATCTTGGAGACAAGATGAAAGGTCCTTAATGAATCTTGTGACATATTTTATGGATCACTCTCAATCCTTCATCTTGGAAACAAGATGAAGGGCCCACATTGGTTATCCATGTGCTTTCTTGAGAATGGTTCTCCACCCTTCATCTTGGAAACAAGATGAAAGGCCCATATTAACTCTTACAAATATATTTTGAGGAGAATTATCCACCTTTAATCTTACATGCAAGATAGAGCACTCATATTAATCCCCCTCAGGATATTTTGAAGAGCCTTCCCACCCTTCATCTTGGATAAGATAAAGGACTCATGTTATCAATCCATGAAATGATCCATATTATTTGTTGAGGATGAAATTGTAACCATCCATATTGAAATCAAGATGAAGGGTATTCATTAATTTTAAATTAATATAAATATACCCCTTCTTTGAATTTTTTCATGCTTAAGTTAAATAGTGAAGCATTACCAATTTATTAAGCTATCTTGTGCATCAACTTATATCAATTCAACTATTCAAGGTTTTCAAGAGGAGATGATATAATAAGTAACATTTCTAAAGAATTCTTAAGACTACATTTGAGCCACATATTATTTCAACAAGGTGAATGATCCTATAAAAGGAAAGGTAATAATGGTTTTATTTATTCTTTTGATTTTGGTTTTATTTAGCTTTGCCTTAGTTCACGAGGTATTGGGCTAGAGGTGCTAGAAATATATTTGGTTTTTGATTATATACACATTTAACAAAGTTCTAACCCCTTTAATAATCCTAATGATACATATGGCATGCTCGATGGGACTCCCATAACCCACACCTTTTTTAGAGCCTTTATTGTAATATTTATTTGCTGAAAAATTATTATTTTGGATCATTTATGATAATTTTATTACTATTTTTTTCCTTTGCATATCAATGAATTTGATTTTCAAAAATAGTGAATTCACCATTATTTTTATATTAATTAGTAAAAATTCCACTATAATTAATGAAAACACCTATGTTCCTTGTTTTATATTCTATTATGTATTCTATGCAGGTTTTATATTCAGTGAAATCATCTTAAAAATAAATGAAATCATCTCAAAATTAAAAAAATAAACACATAACATGATGAAATCGACCCTAATATCAGTGAATTTGCTCTTAGGTATAAAATATTATTTTTCTTATTAATTGGCAAGTTTGACCTTTATTTTGATGAAATTGTTATATTATCAATGAAATTCACCTATTAACTGGTGAAAATGCCTATATTTTCTAGTTTATCTTCTATTATATATTATGTGTAGGTTTTATATTTGGTGAAATTATCTCAAAATTGGCAAAATTATCTAGAAATTAGTGCAATTGTCCATAAATCAATTAAATCACTCTCAGGTATCATAAATATTATTTTCTTACTAATCATTGAATTTGTTTTTGTATCAAAAAATTTTATTGTATTTTAGAAAAATTGATATCTTATGGGTGAAAATGATCACATAATTAGTGAAATTAACCTTGCTAATCGATGAATTCACTTTCTCTATGTTTTTATACATTTTATTTTGTGTTTTATGTAGGTTCTTGAAAATAATGAATTGGCCCTACAAATTGGTGAATTCACCTCTTTTTGTCAAACTAAGAGTTGTTAAAACATATAAAATCAACCTCCCTTGCTTGACAAAGACTAACCAAGCAAAACTACTTACATTATTTTTCTTGCAGATTCTAAAAGGGTATGGTGATCTATTTAAACATATATCACTTGATCATATTTCCTTTAGTGTTTTAAAAATAAATTATCTTTTGATTTTGTGCAATAAAACACTTTCATTTCTTCTTGTCTTTCTTTAGCTCTTTGTTTGTGTACTTGTGTGATCCATTCATGCGTATGCTTTCCCCTTTGGTAGAGTGAGTTAGAAATGTAAAGGTGATTAATTGTTTTTATCTTGATAGATTTGTCTATTATGATCTTCACTTGCCCTTAGTGAGATTCATACAAATTAGAATGACAATGCCTCTCCATTTTTATTGGCTACATGATTGGGGTGTCATTGTCTTTTCATGAGTCTTTAGGGTGCAGTGACTAGGAAGTCAATACCTAGCATTCATACCAACCCCATTATCTGATGAATATATAAATTGAGGCTATATTAGCTCAAATTTCCCTTAGAGCTTGATTTTTATGGTATCACTTCACTAAAATCTTAGTGTTTAAGTGGTCAAAAAGGGATAAGACCCTTTGGTGAATGGACTATTAAATATCAACATCTAATTGATAGATTTTTTATGCCCATGTATCACAAAGTATATCTAAACCATATATAAAGTGAAATAAAACTTTACAATAGGACCTTTTTAGCCACAAAACATTCATCAACATAGGGTTACAAAAGTTAACATCCCCTAAAGATATCTTTTATGTACAAACATTTAGAGAAAAGAGTGGGATTAAAATGCCACCAATAACTGCATTAATTACTTAAAATAATATTAAAGTTTATAATCCTCTCTCAAGGTGAGTATATTGAAAAATCAATGAATGTGGAGTATTTTTGGGTCAGTCACTAAAGTAGGGTCATAAGCTTGAGTGTTTGATTGATTAGTCATTGTGTTAAAACTTGTTGTAATCCACATATACCTTCATAAAGAGGCATTACTCTACCTAAATTTTTATGTTAAAATTATTCCCTTCTACATTTTGCATATAAATTTGTAAAAGCACATACATTTATCATTTGAAATCATGTCATTATGTTGTTCATGTTAATTTGGACCCATTGCAACCAAATTCCAAATTTCTAGTTCAAAACTGCTTCAAGACTATAATCCAAATTTAGACTTGGTACCATTTATCATATTCAAGCCGATCCTATTTAGGTCAAAACTTTCTCTTTCTAAATCACATTTCAAATTCCCATTTACATCTAGGTATATTCCAAGTTCAATTTAAATTACATGCCTCAACACACAAGAAGTGGCATGGCTTATAATGTTGTTTATGATGATGATTAGACACAAAATCAACAAGATCATATAAATGCACTCTCATACCAACTAGATTATATATGATCAAAATGATTCTATGAACTCACATGATATGGAAGTTCATCAAATGGATTATGAATATGTGTCACTTAATTATGATGTAGCTCGAGCTCAATTTGAGGAAGACTTGTTTGAAAATAGAGATGAAGATATATTGTGCTTATTATTCATGGGTGTTAAGGTTCCCATAGATTATCTTATAGAGACATTATGTAATATTAAGAAATCTCAACCCCATAACACTATTAGAATTATAGAATGGACTAAATATTTATCCTCATCTATTCATGGTCTAAAAATTATTCAAACATTCATCATTCTAAAAACATCTAGAAAGGGGAAGGAACTACTTGTATCCCCACCCCAAGTTTTGCTTAGCATTGTAACCCAATTACAATAAGTTGGTTAAGTATTAATTGATATTTCAAATTTATTAATTACCACTCCAATTTTTTATCCTTTACTTATCAATTTCAATCAACCTATTGAGCACCTAGATAAAGATTCATTGGTTGACCCATTTCATACTCTAGAGACATATACCATTCTCTATATAAATACACCTATTGATTCCTCACATCAAGTTTTTGAGAATTCACAACAAATATTCCCTAATCCTTATCAAACTCTAGTTAATCCCACTCTCATAATCTCATCTGAGTAAATCCCTCTTCCATAGCTACAAACTTTAACTTAGTCCCAATAAGTCCTTATTGAGACACATAGTATCCCATCTAGTTCACATATCCCCCAACACAGTCATTTTAAAGTCAATTAAGTTATCTATAATACCCATCAAGTTTTGTCTAGTAGAACAATAAATATCATCTACATAATAGGTTCTTTATAATCAATAATGAATTCCCATAAATCAATAACAATTCCTCACTCCAAGACAATGTATTCTTCCTATGAAAAAATGAGTCTACATTGCATCTTCTTATCCTAATCAACACCAAGTTCTTCCTAACCAATATTCCACCTCGATAACATGAATAATAATTGTAACAAATTTAGCATAGAGAGTTTCCATAAATCCAACTAATTTAAAATTTCATTCTTATACTATAATCCCCCACCTTAAATTCAAAAATAATGCCTTTTCCTAGGAGTATCAGGTGAGTTAAGTATGAAATTTTAGGATTACAGGTCAGGAGTCAAGACCAAAAAAAACAAGGTTGTATCATATATGTTCATATCCATTTGATACAAAGATATTCCAAGTACCTTTTCCATATCATTTAGAGATTCCTAAATTTCATAAGTATAAAAATAAAATGAGGCCCAAGGGAGCACCTAAAAGAGTTTTTCATTGCCTATCAATAAGCTAGGACATCACATAATTTAACATGCTCCACTTATTATCATGGAGTTTGGATGTGCAAGATTTGAATTGGTTTATGCATCTTACAAAAGGGTTTGTAATATATTTTGATGATTTATCAAATAAGTTTTTAAAGAATTTTTCATGTAATATTGTACATGGAGCTGACTATGGTTAACTTTTTCACTATCAAACAATGAGTGGGTGAGAGTTTTGCCACTTATCTTCAAATATGGCAGGCACTGGCTAGCTAATTTCCACATTTTCTTCTTGATAATTAATTATCAAACATATTCATGACCAATTTAAATTATGAATTAGATCTTAACCTCAAACTAAAATGTCCAAAAAACTTTTATGATGTCATTAATAAAGGTATCCAAATAGATAAGACACTCCTTGATAAAGGATTAATTAAAATTTATTCATAAAATCAATCACAACATTAAACTCAAAACCCAACTTCAAATTCAAATCCAAAAAAATTAAGTAGAGAAGCATAGACCCATCAATCACAACAAGAATGCATTTTAGTAACAAATTAATAGAAGTAAAACATGTCTACATGGTACAATCACCACCACTATATAAGGCACCTCTACCATAAATTTTTGCTTTAAAAAGGCCACATCCTCTTAGGAATCAATTCAATATAAGACCATTTTCTAATATTTGAGAGCCTATTGAGGTTGTATTTCACAAACTACTAGCTAAAAATATGATTACTTGGTATAATACTAAACCCTTTGATGAAATTTAACCCAAACCTAAGTGGTATCAGGACAATGAATATTATGACTATCATAATGTCAAAGGTCATATAATTCATAGATGTGTTCAAATTCAACATCTTATCCAAGCCATGATGGAAAGAGAGGAGATTTAATTAAATAATGTTTCATCTCATTCTAATTAGAACATGGTGATCTATAGAGACCCTTTTCATCAACATAATACTAACCATAATGACCTGCAACATAATCAGATTGACCAATGGTAGCATTAATAAGATAATAATAATAATGATGATAATCAAGGTTCCTAGGCTAACAATGTTGATTATCGTGCTACCCTTATGATTAAAAAATGGTGGCAGGTATCATGGATCATCATGTGGCCACGATCATAATCAACCCCCATTCTCATTCTAAAAATTCCAAACAAGAAAATCCCTCCATTTTAGGATTAGGTCCATCTATTATGGGAGTTCTTCTTCCACATAATCTATGAGTTATAATCCTACGTTCTATCTATTATTACTCAAATTCCCATATTCTTATTCCTACTCAAGATTATTCTATTACAAATTGATGCTCTAAAATTATCCTACAAGGGCCTCTATATTCTATTTTTAATTCTAATCCATCTTATAATCCTATCCAAGATTAATCCAAACCCAAGTATACACTTGTCAATAAACAATATGATCTTATGGATAAATTAAATAAGACATTGGTGTATATTTCCATATTGGATCTTTTGTGTATGTCTTAGCTCTACAAGGATATTTTTTATGAGATTTTGAGCCAATCTTAGGTTCCTAATAATATCACACTTGATAAATTCCAAGCATTGGTAGGACATTTGTCTACTATACCATTGCTTATATTTTATCAAAGTGACATATAAAATTTTGGTTCCTCACATACAAATTCCATATACATTAATGTCAACATTACCTACCATAAAATCAAGCAGGTACTCATAGATAATGGTTCTAGCTTCAATATTATTCTATTGAAGTTAGTCTAGTCTTTGGGATACACTGCACCTAATTTGAAGAATGATACCATCACTATCAAAGGATATGATAATTTTTTATGCTTGGATTTACACCCTTGAGAAGATGCTAAGCTATCCTCATCTAAGTGGCACAATGGAATAATCTCTCTTGTTGTGGGTGATAATTCTATTGAGATGAGTCTCTAGATTAGGGGTTAGCTCCCCTTGATGCACCTTGAAACTCTTTCTAAACTAACAATTATGAATGAAAAGGGATAAGGAAAACAAGTGGTGATGTACTGATATTTGATATCCTCTTAAGATTGAAATCACTACTTAAAAATAAACAAGGGTATTTCACACAAAGTCACAACAAAGACATTATTGCATCAATATTTCATAAGTTAGATTTAGGAAGGTATTTGACGTTTAGGAGGGTGATGAATGATTATATAAAGAGATTACACATATACCACTTTTAAGATGTTTATACACTTAGTAAAAAATGCTAACAAACACCTGCAACATCATCTTTTTTGCATATTGGTAAGTGGCCATAGATTGATATGATAAAAAATAACCTTTTCACTGGTCATTATCAACAAGATTTGAACTTATACTCAATAGTGCAATGTGAAAATGATGAAATCACTTGTAAATTCCTCCAAGAGTTATAGTACAAATCTGGCTAGAGTTTTACCATAACCAGTAGAGGCTCCTCAATGAATAAAATGAATACATATATATATATATATATACATATATATATATATATATATATATACATATATATATATATACATACATATATATATATATATACATATATATATATATACATATACATATACATATATACATATATATACATATATATATATATACATATATAAATATATATATATATATATATATATATACAGATATATATATACATATATATATATATATATATATATACAGATATATATATACATATATATATATATACATATATATATATATATACATATATATATATATATATATACATACATATATATATATATACATACATATATATATACATACATACATATATATATATACATACATACATACATACATATATATATATATGTATATATATATATATATATATATATATATATATATATATATATATATATATATATATATATATATATATAGCCTTGAGAAAGAGATCGAGCAAAGGGAAGTCTGAAAATGATTTAGACATGTGTCAACTTGAGAATGGAATAGCTACATTACATTCCATAAGATGTTTTCTTTTCTATTATGCCAACAAGATCAAGATGTTCTGAACTACATTTTGCCATAAATGACTCCATTGGTTGTAAATTAATTTGGATGCTAGTTGTTCCTTATTATCTTATTGAGCTATGAAATGGTATACTAACTCACTCCGTCAATGTACCTATTTCCATTTGCTTATGCACATATGTTCAAGATTTTTCCATGTATCACTTCCATATTTGTTTTTAGGTTCTTTCCAAAATCCTTTTAAACTCCAATGGCTATTTTCATAGTTTGAAGTTGACTTATTGTGAGCTATCACTCTCCTTCGAGTATTTCTTCAGACTTTTTATCCTCAACACTTGTGTTTTTTGCATTATTTCAAACAATTTATCTGAAAGAATTAAATTAAAAATACTTTTAAACTCTTCTTCCTTTCTTCTCATATTTTTTATGGACTCCTTCATTTGGATAATTTATTCAATCAAAATGTCCAAAGGTATTCAGTATTCGAGCCTTTTTACAAGCCTTTTCCTTCGTAAAACTTCCTTCAGACAAAAAGTCTAAAGGAATTATTTCATTTGAAAATTTCCCTTTAGGCTTTTGGAAATGGTCCTCCTATTTGAAAAGTGCCTCATTTTGCCTCTAAAAATAACTTCCCAAAGGGAACAACCCCTTCAAACTTCTTATCAGTGACCCTTTGACATTATTTGTAAAGTCCACCTGCCCTTCAAAACTTTGTGAAATGGTCTTTTGAATAATTCAATGAACCCTTTGGCCTTTTAAATGTCTCCTTTTTCCTAAAATAATCCTTTAGACTTTCTATAATGTTCGTTTAGGATTTTCGTCACCTACCCTTCAGAAATAATGAAGTGCCTTTCAAAATTTTGGAATAGTCCACTTGTCCCTCGACCTTAATTCCTTTGGGTTTTTTGTAATAGACAATTTTTGTGGACCTTTTTCAAAGTTCCCTTCACAAGAATTAAAATATCCTTCATATTGTTGAAAAACATCCCTTCGAACAATCTGAAATGCCCTTCAAACTTTTGGAAACAATCTACTTTTCAAAGAAAATGCCCTTCAAGAAAGTTGCAAGGATCCTTTTGGGCTTGAAAGAGTCCTTTGAAAAAACTGTCATGGACCTTTGGAAAATTTACATGGAAAATTTGTCCAAAATAAAATAGTTATGGAAAAGCTTCAGATAAAAAGTCTAAAAGAATTAGATAAAACATCTTAAAGAAACACTTGAACAAAACCCAAAAGAAATATTTCTTGAATAAAACCCAAAAGAAATTGAACACTTACTCAAAATAAAAGACTCGATGGCTTAGAAAAGACCAAAAAAACTATTTGAAGGAAAGATTTGTGCATTTACTATTGGTTTTATACATGATACCTTTCTTGAATGAAAGTTTCATTACTAACTCCAACCAAAGACATGGACAGGTGACTGAATGGATAGGAGTGCCCAATATTGGTCTAAAAGACCAAAATTTGGTCAACAAATTGGTGACTCATAGGGGTAGTGTGCCTGCTACACTAATTAGACTAGTGGCCTATATATTATATTGGGCATGGAGTCAATGGATTTCCTGAAGATAACTAGCAAGGATTGTGCCAAAACAAACACAAGGAAACACACCACACAATAACATCAAGACCAAGCAAATACAAGGACAAACTCACACATGTGCATAAGCAGTTAGGGAACACAAGAAAAATAAGAGATTATGTATAATAGAAACATCAATAACAATGCTTTAAATATATCCCATTTACTGGGATATGCAACTCCTTTTCGTCTAACTTTGAAAGTTGAAAATCATTGTGCTATTTACATTGTGTAATTACATATGGGCCACTTCACAAAACATCAAACTTTGTGTGTTTTGCAATCTTGGACCTATCTTCATCCCATTTTAAGACAATGTTTCCTTCCTTAAAAATCCTTGGCATGGACTTCTTTTCAAAATACTTCTTTGATTGTTATTGTGATTAGTCATGGTGTACATATTTTGATCTCTTATTTCCACAAGATCCATCAACTCACATAATCTAACTTCCATACTATCATTTTATATTAATTTTAGCTGATAAGTGAGGTCTAAGGCTGGTAGCTCAAGTGAAATAGGAAGTATAGCTTCCTTTCCATACATAAGTGTGTATGGTGAGTTCTCAATTTCTCTCTTTGGGGTGATCCTATTATCCCAAAGAGCTATCTTCAACTTGGTGTGCCAAGTCCTTTGATTCTCCTCCATAATCCTCTTTATGATCCTAATTAAATTCTTCTTTGTGAACTCAGCTAGTCCATTCCCCTGGGGATAGTAGTTAGAGGAGGTCGTAAGGTATATGCCATGATTCAAATCCCGTTCACTTGTCCTTGCTCCTAGAAAGGCCAATGCATTATTTGAGATGATTGTTGAAGGAGCTCTAAACCTAGTTACTAAACCTTCATAGAAGTCAAGGACTAAGTTTTCATTTACCTTCTTAAGAGCTATAGCTTCCACCCATCTTAAAAAATAATCTATGGCTATCAACACCCACTTGTGACCAACACTAGAAGGAGGATTGATCAGACCTATGACATCTAAACCCCATTACATAAAGGGTTGTTTAACCTAGATTGGGTGAAGAGGCAAATCAACTAACTTTTATTTTCCATCAAAAAGAGCACACTTCTAGAATTTTCTCACCCAGGCATGGGTGTCTTTGAATATGCTAGGCCAAAAGTAACCAACCCTCATTATCTTGGTAGTTATGGTTCTTAGAGCAAAGTGACTACCAGCTGGTCCATCATAGAACTCATGCAATAATTTATCAATCTGATCTAAATCAATGCATCTCAAAAGCACACCTAAAAAGTATTTTCTAAATATCACTCCATCAACCAACATATAGGGAATGAATTATAGCCTAAAGTACCTTCTCTTGGTCATGTCAAGACCTTGTGGACACTCACCACTTTGCATGAAATGAATCATGTCATGTGTCCTAATCCTTGTGGCTAAAGGTATAGATACTATAGGATCATCATGAAGTGCCAAAAAAACCTCCATTTTCTCTTTTAAGTTTGAAGATAGATGCTCACATATTCCCTTTCCTTT
The DNA here is from genome assembly GCA_037957365.1 of Torreya grandis. Lineage (NCBI taxonomy): Eukaryota > Viridiplantae > Streptophyta > Pinopsida > Cupressales > Taxaceae > Torreya > Torreya grandis. The sequence continues at coordinate 32,273 of JARHVA010009923.1, forward strand.
CACTAGATTGTTTGTTTTGATCTCCGCATCATATTCCATCACTTTGGTGATTCAACCTACCCTTTTCTCACTCAAATCTCTGCTCAACAAAAATTATTTCACACCAGGGTGACACACAAAATTTTGAATCTTCTTATTAGATAACATATGTCTAAACTTCTTTAAGCTCCTTATGACTGAAAGCACTTATTTTACACATATGTATATCTTGTCTCATAACCTTCTAGACCTTGACTAAAAAAGGCAATAGGTTGTTCCAAAATTTCCTCATTAGATTGAGTGAGCATGGTAGAGATTACCTCTTTAGTCCCAAAAGTATACAAATTAAAATCTTTGGAGAAGTTTGGACTTTCAAGAGTAGGGGCCTAGGCAATAGCTTACTTGATCTCTTCAAAACTTTCTTTTCTCCTTCCCATCCAAGTGAATATCTCATCTTTCCTTAGCATAGAAGTCAAGGGATTGAATAGGTTAGTAAAATCTAGAATAAACCTCATAATGAAATTTATCTTTCCAAAGAAACTTTGCAAACCTTTTTTATGCTTAGGTAAAGAGAATGCCAAGATGGCACTTACCCTTTCTAGATCAATGGACAAACCTTTCTTAGAAATAATATTTCCTAGTAGTTTACCTTCATGAACAAAAAATACACACTTCTTTGGGTTTAGAGAGATCCTAAATTCTCTACACCTCTCGAAAATCTACCTCAAATGCTTCAAGTGATCTTTTCCTTCCTTGGAGAAAACTGTTACATCATCTAAATAAACCAATACAATGTCATTGATTAGTCCTTAGAAATCCATATCCATTGCATATTGAAAAGTAGCTCTATTATTTGACAATATAAATGGCATCTTCTTGTAGGCATATGTGCCCCATTTGGTAGTGAAGGTTGTCTTATATTGGTCACTTTATTTTAACAAAATTTGATTGTACCCAGAATAACCATCAAGGAGAGAAAACCTCTCACTGCCTACCACCACTTATAGAATTTACTCCATAGAAGGGAAGGGATAATGATCTCTCAAAGATACTCTATTAAGGTCCCTAAATTCCACACACAATCTGATCTCCCCATTCTTATTTCTAATAGGGACTAAGTTGGCCAACCAAGAAGAATGCTTGATAGGAAAGATAACTCTAGACTCAATCAACTTAGTGAGTTATTTTTTCATGAGTGGTTCAATATTAGGATTGATTATTATTTGTATTTATTTGATGGGTTTGGAATTTTCATCTGTATCTATATTATGTTGAGCTAAGCTTGGGTCAAAACCCTTCAAATCACTATACTCCCATGCAAAAATATCACTAAACTCTTTGCATAGTTCAATGAAATCATGCTTCTCTTGCCTAGTGCATACCTTTCCAAGTGAAATTAACTTATATTTGAATATATCAACCCTTTCATAATTATCTTTCTTGGTTGACATGATTACCTTCTCCTTCTTGAGCTGGTCATCATCATTTAATATGCTTTCAAGAGTCACTAGGCCTTTAGAAAGCTTGTTAGAATTTAGCTGGATAATCTGCCCTCCATATTGCTATTGAATCTTACATTGATTATTTATAGAAATTTCATCTTATTCTTGTGAGAAGAGATATATCTAATGGTCACTATCAGAAACCTACCAATTAGTGACATTATCTGGTATAGAAGGTCTCATAATCACCTTTAGATGAGATTGATTCTTGTCTTCTCTTATGCCTTTTAAAACATCAAACTAAGTGCCAATTGATACTAGCCTATCAAGATGTTTGTTATCTTCTCTTGAGATAAAAGTGATGTTAAATGACATGAAGTCTTCTATAAGGCCCCAAACTCTATGATTATAGACTTGATCAAAGATTTCTTGGTCAAATTATGCCCTCTAACTTGATTGACAATGAGCTCACTATCATCAAACAATTGCAATTATTTTATACTCTTTTCCTTTCCCACTCTAGGCCATGAATGAGGGAGTCATATTTAGTTAAATTATAAGTACAAGATAACTAAAACTTGGAAGTTGAAAAATACCTTTCCTTTGAAGGTGAAACTAGCATAGCTCCACCACCTGCCCCAATCTTGCTTTTAAATCCATTAAAGAAGAACCACCACAAGCCAGTCACATCTTCATTTGACTTCATAAAATTGGGCATGAAAGAGTCCTTATCATGTATATGATAGACCCCAAGACCATATTATTTAATAAATTTTTAAGGATCATGCACATAATTATCATCTCCCCACTTATCGAGGAATAAATCAGAATCTCCTTCAAGTGAAGATGATGGAGATTGATCAATGTGAAACTCCTCTTCATCAATGATATAATAATTAATATTTTCTAAATTAGGTGAATATGGATCCAAGTGATCCTTATGAATAGGTTCTAACTTAATCTTCACCTTAGTTCTAGAATTTATTCTAAACACCTTGTAGGACCAATTAGTCACCAAGTATCCACCAATTTTGAATGTGAAATCTCTTGACAAGGAAAGAGAAAAATAGGGACATAAATATGATACTAACACATCATGAAGAATTTAAAAGGTAGGAAAATAATGAAGGATTAATTTAAAACCTTTCATAATACCCAAAGTCTTGGCTAGTGATCTATCCAATTGTAAAACTCCTTTAGTCATTGGCTCATATCTGATGCCTAGCTTATCTGCTATGCATTTTGGCATAACTGATGTGCTTGATCCACCATCCATGATACAATTATGAACCAAGAAATCACCAATAATTAAGGATAGGTATAAAGGAGGAGTCTTCTCATCTTTCTCCACCTTACCATCTATAGAATGAGTTTTATTGACCAAAACTACATTATTACTTCTAGATGGGCTAGCTTGTATACCCAATCCATGTAATTACTTTTGGAGCATATATTTATACCCTAGTAATGATAGATAATACCAATATGATATTTTCATATGAAGCTTCTTCATCTAGTCCACAACATTAATGGAATGATTACTTACCTTGGACTTCTCTTTATGAACATTTATACCTTGTGATGTAGCTTGTGGAGGGAGGGTTGTAGTAGCTGTCATAAAATTTGTAATCCTCTAATTTTAATATGATTTAAGAGATAAATTAGGTACTCCTCCCATATTAACTGATGTAATATTCAAAACAGGTCCTTGATTGGTTTTGTGGACTTCTTTAACAACCCTTTTCTTTGATCTAGTGTTGGTAGCCACACTAGCATTCTGATTGCTTGTATTCCCCACACAATTAATGGCATAAAACTCACCCTCCAAATGATTCATGAGAGTGGAATTAGTCTAAGTTTGTCCATTTTATAGTCCAAATTTCATAGGCAATTCCAAATTAGAATTTTGGAAAGATTGGATGCCTTGCATTACCATGCCTTGATTGTGCATCTCATTTGCATAAACAACATGCTCTTGGCCTTGTTCAAAAGAAGAGTAATTGGTATATTATTGGAATAAATTATTTTGAATTGGAATAAGGGATTTGGAGGATGAGGGAAAATTAGGATTATAACTTTTATAAGGTTTGACATCGGTGATTTGACCTTGTCCTTGTGTATTACCCTGAAAATGAGGTCTATTTGTTTGTCTAAACTGATTGTAGGACTGATAAGGCCTATAGTTTTGGGCTTGTTGACTTTTGAGAGAAAAAAATTCATTAGAAACAATTTGAATAAGGATTTTTAATTCATTCATTTTATTGGTATGGGAAATGTCATATTTTTCTTGACCAGGCAAAGGAGTTAAAGTGGGTAATGCACTTTGACTAGGAGAAAGCAAATCAGGGAATAGTGGCATTGGAGGTCTAGGAGATATCTTTCCTTCATGTACAAGAAATTTTTCAGAATTTATGGACATTTCATAGGTAGTAGGTAATTTTTTTTCACCCATAGACTGAATCATCATGACAATGTCACTATTCAACACTTTTAAGTAGTACAAAAATGTATAATTTGTAGTTGGCCTCACAAGAATTGGGATTCTCTCCCAAGTTTTTTGAAACCTAGTATTAAAATCCTACATGAATTCATTTGGTGCCCTATTTATTGTGGTAAATTTCTCATATAGAGACAAATTATCACTCTTTTCCCCAAACCTATTAGTCAATAGGGTCCCTAGCTCATCCTATGGTCTAATAGAATTTATAGGTAGGGTCCCATACCAGTCCAAAATGTTTCCTTTGAAAGACAAGTCCAAAAACCTAATGGATACATTTTATTGAGTTATGTTATGGATATTACAAAATTTTTCTATATTCTTAATGTGCTCAATGGCACTAATTAGACCATCTTCACTAAAATATGGGACACTTTTGAGGGTAGCTCTTAGATTTTGATCATATTGGGCAAGTTGTAAGGGAGATGCCCCCCAAAAAGGCACAAAAGGTTATCTTATAGACATATTGGGAATATTACTATAGACATTAGGAGTAGTATGTAATATAAATTTGGAAGGTTTAAACTCAAACTTTCTTTTGTAGGGATGAGTATTGATAAACCTAGACTTTTTGGTAGAATATGGAGGTAATTCCACAAACATGAAGTGTACACCTTTATCAACAGACCTAGTGGTAAATTTTGGAATATAAAGAAGGATTGATCATCAACCAAAGACTTTGAATTATTTAATGGAATTTCCAGGTACTGAATGTAAATGCTTCTTTTTATACAACCATGTCAAGACTAGCACCAATCTTGAATAATGTTCTAGGACTTAGTTTCCCATTGGGCATGCCAAAAAAAATTGATGCTTGGATTTGTACCCTTGAGAAGATGCTCAGTTCTCCTCATCCAAAAGACACAATGGAATTATCTCTTTTTTTTGGGTGACAATTATATTGAGATGAGTCTCTAGATTAGGGGCTAGCTCCCCTTGATGTACCTTGAAAATCTTTCTAAACTAACAATTATGAATGAAAAGGGAGAAGGAAAATAACTAGGAAAATAAGTGGTGATGCACTAATATTTTATATCATCTTAAGACTAAAATCACTACTTAAAAATAAACAAGGGTATTTCACACAAAGTCACAACAAAGACATTGTTGCATAAATATTTCATAAGTTAGATTTAGGAAGGTATTTAACATTTAGGAGGGTGATGAATGATTATACAAAGAGAATACATATATACCACTTCTAATACTTTTATACACTTAGTAAAGAGTTCTAACAGAGACTTACAACATCATTTTTTATGCACATTGGTAAGTGACCATAGATTGATATGTTAGAAAATGACCTTTTCACTAGTCATTATCAACAAGATTCAAAATTATACTCAATAGTGAAATGTGAAAATGATGAAATCACTTGTATATTTCTTCAAGAGTTATAGTACAAATCTGTCTAGATTTTTACCATAACTAGTAGAGGCTCCTCAATGAATAGAATGAATACATATATATAGCCTTGAGAAAGAGATCAAGCAAAGGAAAGTCTAAAAATGATTAAACATGTGTCAACTTGAGAATGGAATAATTACACTACATTTTGTAAGATGTTCTCTTTTTGGTTATGCCAATAAGATCAAGATGCTCTGAACTACATTTTACCATAAATGGGTCCATTGGTTGGAAATTCATTTGGATGTTAGATGTTCCTTATTAGCTTGTCGATCTATGAAAAAGTATACTAACTCACTCCATCAACCTGCCTATTTCCATTTGCTTGTATAGATATGTTTAATATTCTACCATGTGTCACTTCCATATTTATTTTCAAGTTCCTTCCAAACTCATTTTAAACTGTAATAGCTATTGTCATAGTTTGAAGTTGACATCTTGTAGGCTGTCACTCTCCTTCGGGTATTTCTTCAAACTTATTGTCATCGACACTTGTGTTTTTTTGCATTATTTTGAATAATTTGTCTAAAATAATTCATTTAAACTCTTCTCCATTTATTCTTATATTTTCTATGGGTTCCTTCATTCATATAATTTCTTCAAAAAAAATGTTTGAAGGAATTCGGTCTTTTGAGCCTTTTGACAAGCCTTTTCCTTCGTAAAACTTTCTTCAGACAAAAAGTCCAAAGGAATTATTTCCTTTGAAAATTACCCTTTAGGCTTTTGGAAGTGGTTCTTCTCTTTGAAAAGTGCCTCGTTTTGCCTTTAAAAATAACTTCCCAAAGGGAACAACCCCTTCAGACTTCTTGCCAGTGACCTTTCAACATTATTTGTAAAGTCTACCTACCCTTTAGAACTTTGTGAAATGGTCTTTTGAACAATTAAATTAACTGTTTGGCCTTTTAAATGTCTCCTTTTACCTGAAACAACCCTTTAAACTTTTTGGAATGGTCCTTCAAGATTTTTGTCACCTACCCTTCAAAAAGAATGAAGTGCCTTTCAGAATTTTGGAATAGTCCACTTGTCCCTCAGCCTCAATTACTTTAGGTTTTTTGTAAAAGATATTTTTTTACAAATTTTTTATAAAGTACCCTTCACAAGAATGAAAATATCCTTTGGCTTGTTGAAAAATGTTCCTTCAGATTTTCTAAAATGCCCTTTAGACTTTTGGAAATGGTCCACTTTCTAAAGAAAATGCCCTTAAAGAAAGTTGAAAGGGTCCTTTTGGGCTTGAAAGAGTCCTTTGGAAAAAATATCATGGACCTTTGGAAAATTTGCGTGGATAATTTTTATAAATTAAAACACTTAGGGAAAAGCTTTAGATAAAATTTATGAAAGAATTTGACAAAACATCTGAAAGAAACACTTGAACAAAACCTAAAAGAAATCTTTCTTGAATAAAATCCAAAAGAAATTGAACACTTAGTCAAAATAAAAGACTTGAAGGCTTAGTAAAAGAACAAAAGAAAGTGTTTGACGGAAAGACTTGTGCATTTTCTACCAGTTTTATATAGGATACCTCTCTTGAATGAAAGCTTCATTACTGAGTCCAACCAAAGACATAGATAGGTGACTGAATGGATAGGAGTTCCCAATTTTGGCCTGAAAGACCAAAATTTGGTCAACAATAATATTGAAAGGTAGTTAGTAGGTAAAATTTCCTTGCCTATCTAGGCTAGGCCTATCATTCATAGTACCCTATGTCATGTTATTGACCTTGACTTGCTATATAATCTCCTTTTTGGTCTCACATAGATCCATGAGGTACATGTAATTCCCTCCACACTACATCAATTCATAAAATTTACCCATTCTAGAATGGAGGTCACTATTATTAAGGATGTACAACCTTATCAATATTGTAAAAAATTGGAAGTGGAGGGTTTCCAATATACTTATTGTCCTAGTGTTGACCATGATATCAAAAATGACAATCAAGTGATTTTAGATCTAACTAAATCTAATTATATTGATCCTAATACCCTTTTTCTCTTTTAGCTTACCTCTTGCCTTGTTATATTCCTCTCCTTTCAATATTCATGATAAGGGCCTTGGTACATATAATATTGAAGATGCTTTTCATATTGCCAAATTATCTAGATCACCCAAATCCCATGGAAAACCTACGATGGAATGGTGTAATAAGAAGTTATAATCTCTCCCCAAATGGTATATATCATTTATCCTAGGAAAGGCATTTAATCACAAATATCATGGTTGTATAGTGAGGGTTTTTCTCCTTGTTTTCAAAGTAAAAAATAGCTTATCCTAAATAGAATTATGGAAAATCATTCTTATAAAGGAAAATACTTGGGAGTAAAGGAACAAGGTAGGCTAGATCTAATTCTTCCTACTAAACATGTAAATAAGCAAGGTCTTGGATAAAAAATTCCTAAGGTTGTCCCCACACATCCTCGAAGTGATTCAACCCCTATATTTAATGATGATATTCTTGACAGTGACACAAAGTCCTTTTATAACATTTATGATAAGGTTGAAAATACCAATTTATTTGGTTCTCATTCTATTCTCACTATTTTCACTATTCTAAATTTCCTCATTACTCTCCATTATCTTTACCTAATTTATTGGGACCAACAAGACCAAGATATAACATTTGATAAGTTTATGGGACTAATATATGGTTTACCGATGGGTGACCATAGGTAAGAATTTGTATACACTTTGAAACCTAAGGCCTAATTTAGGGAGAAAATGAACTTCCTTTGTCAAAATAAAAATAAAACATTGATATCTTAAGTGAAAACCTTTTTGAGGTACTTTTAGGTCAATAAAATAGTAAATAAAACAATAAGTCCATTGGTGGAAACTTTTTTTAGGCACCATTAGATAGGGAAGTTCACTCTCTTTCATAGGAAGCCCAAGGTTCAAAAAATCCATGCTTATCATTTGATGTAGAACTTAATCCTAAATACCTTAAATCATTTGAGAGTATAATTATAGAAAATCTACATCTAATAGCTCATTGTTCGTTACCTGTTATGAATAATTCTAATTCTTCTTACATGGGTGGTTATGATATCCCACATTCAAACATAGAAGACCAATTAAATTCTTTTCCAACAACATTGGAATATAGTTCCACTCTTCTTCTGGAAGATACTATAGAAGTGAATATTGGCACATCGAATAATCCTAAGATGATAAAACTTGGTATGTCTCTCACTCCATAAGAATGTGAACTGATTATTGTTATTCTAATGAAATTCATTGATATATTTGTGTGGGTCTATTTGACATGATGGGTTTAAATCCTTATTTATCATGTCATCATTTGGTTATACACCTAGATGTTAAGCATATTAAGCAACAACTATGGAAGATGCATCCTTGAATTATCATCCTAGTCAAAATAGAATTAGAAAAGTTGCTTGCAGTAGATTTTATTAAACTTATTCCTTATGCTGATTAAATTTTCAATATTATGTCAGTAATTAAGAATCCAATTATTATATGGATATGCACATGTTTTATGAATCTTATCAAATCTTGTCATAAGTATGATTTTCCATTACCTAACCTAGATATGATTATAGATTCAAAAATAGGATATAAGATGTTATCTCTTATAGATTGCTTCTTTGGTTATAATCAAATCAAGATTGCTCTAGAGGATCAACACAAAAAAATGCTCACAACTCCATGGGTAATTTTTAGATTATGTCTTGAAAAATAATAGAACTATGTATCAATATGCCATGATAGTTTTCTTTCATGATCTTATGCATGATATTATTTAAGATTATGCAAATGAAATTTTAGGAAAATTAAGGACCCATGTAGAGTATCCTGAATTAATCATAATAATATTTGAAAGGCTTCATGAATACAAAGTATGTTGAAACCCTAATAATTATGTGTTTAGAGTTATGTATATAAAATTATTTGTCTTCATTACTTCTTGTAGGGGCATTAAAGTTGATCCAACCAAAGTTTAGGCCATTATCGAGATGCTTCCTCCTTCTAATTTGAAACAATATCATAGCTTACAGGGAAAGATCCAGACCATTCGATGTTTCATTTCCTAGGTTTTTTTAATCAATGCCACCCATTTACACACCTTTTAAAAAAGGGCACTACATTTTAATGGAATTAATAATTTCAAGAAGATCTTGAGAAACTAAATAAATACTTTAAAAACTCTCTAATAATAATTCCACCAACACCTAGGAAGCCTTTTTTATTATATATTTATGTAATTATAAGTGCCTTGGGGGCACTCCTTACCCAACATTATGATCATGGCAAAGAAAGAGTTGTTTATTATTTGAACTAAACACTATTAACTTATGAGAATAATTACCCTCAAATTTAAAAATCTTGTCTTATATTAGTTTTCACTTCTCAAAAGCTCAAACATTATAGGTTGAACAACAAGACCATGTTTATTGTAAAAGTGGATTATTTAAAGTATCTCTTAGCAAAATCAAATTTAATTGGTAAAATGGATATATGGGTGATGTTTCTTAATGAGTTTGACATCGATTACATGCACCAGAAATATATTAAAGGGTGGGTATTAATAAATCAATTGGATAAATTACCTCTACAATATTGCAATCCTATCATAGTGCATTTTTTTGATGAGTCTATTATGAGTTTAGATGAATCCAAAGAATGGAAGCTATATTTTGATGTATCTTTTACATATCATGGTTTTGGAGCATGGATATTATTCATTATGACATAAGTATATATTATTCTTAAGGCCTTTTGCATTGGATTCTCATGAAAAAATAACATCTATGAATATGAATCTTTGCTTAGTGGGCTTCATCTTGTATTTTAATGGAATATTCAACATTTGCTTGTATATGGTGATTCACAATTGATTATTAATCAAGCAATTGATTAATATCAGAATAAAGATGAAAATATTGTA
>JARHVA010009923.1:47500-97500 GCA_037957365.1 Torreya grandis
TTAATTTGTTGATAGTTTGTTCCAATGATGATTTCAATCATATCAATTTGGATTTCAAAGTTATGGTTTCATAAATACATGAATTTTTGGTATAAAAATGATCTTGATATGGTTATTTTCATGGAAATATTGATGATTCAAAAGTGGTTTTATCATGAAATTATAGGTATAGTGTTAAGAAATTATTTTGTTGAAGATTTTTGATATACAAAATTTGATGGCATGCAATATATGATTCTCCAAAACTTATAGGTTTTGTTTCAAAGATATCAAAATGCACTTTCTAGGTTTTATTTTCAAAGTCATAAATTGAAGAGTAGTAAAAAAATGGTTAACAGTTCAAAAAAGTTGTGAGAAAGTTATGTTTTTAAAGTTTTTTAAATGATGATTTGAATAAGATATGATCATGTCAAAAATGTACAACATTGTGAATAGAACTTATGTTGAAATTATTCTTTCAGTGGTTATGAAATTTTTATCAGTTTGATGAAAAATACGTGCAGTTTTTAGTTTGTGAATAAAATATATATTGTATATATTGGGACTACAATTGTGTAGTGAGAATATAATGCAATAAGGTATGGCAAAATATTTAAAATAAAATTATGAAGAATATAATTTTATGTAATGATTTTAAGTTTGATCATTATACTAATACATGACACAACAAGAATTGAAAATTCTATAAATGAAGTTCAGTTTCAAATAATGATAGTTGAGTCATTGATTTATTCATTTTGTTGATGTAATTGGAAAATTTTATAAAGTGGATGGAAGATGGAAATATAGAAGTGCAGTTGTTATTATTGATTCTATAATTGATATATTCATTTTTGAGTTCAACCAAATGATGATGATAATATTTTCAATGTATTTTGAATTGTATTTAGAATGTCGGGTTGGAATTAAGCAGATTCAAATAGTAATAAAGATAATAATAGTTGGGAAAGGAATCATAACTCTGGAAACATGAATCAAAATGCAACTAATAGGAAAATTGCTAGAGGAGGTTTTAGGGATAGAAGGTTTGGTCCTAGATATGCAACTAGAGGATCCCAAATGTCCATTTATTTTGATGCCATTAACCCAACATTTTAAAATGTGTTGAGTAGTTTTCCATTTAGTCTTGCTAATCATAAGGATAGTAGGGGTTTTCATGGTCATAAATTTAGAACTAGATCCCATTTTCATAGTAGTTATTACCATCAGTTGAAAATTAATCCTAATCATTTGCCTATTCATTCAGCCAATCAGGGAGTTAATGTTGTTAATAAGACACCATAACAAGTCAATCAACCAATGCATATAAATAATTTTATAAATATTTCATTTCCATCTTGTTCTAGTGAGACACATCACCTCAAAAGATGTTTATTATAGAATGCATGAAAATTAGTTTGGAAAAACCTCTTGCTATCATGCATCTATCCACTTCAAGGAAATGTGAAAATAGTTAAGCTGAATTTGAAACTCCAATAGAAACTAGAATAGTGAAGTGAATCAAATTAGAGATAGATGATGATGAGAGTGATTCAGGTACAAAATTGGTTCAGTTTCTTAAATTTCACATGGAATATAATGAATTCTTAAATGAAAAAGAAGAACCAATTATATAAATTTTATCTAATTCTGATGACTTTTGATTATCAAAAAGATAAATTTCATCACATAATTAAACTTTAATTTGATAAGACTTATCACATTTCAAAATTTTGATACTATAGTAATGATATTTTTGGAGTGCAAATAGAATTTAACTTATATATATATATATATATATATATATGTATATATATATATATATATATATATATGTATATATATATATGTATATGTATATATATATATATGTATATATATATGTGTATATATATATATGTATGTATATATATATATATATATATATATATATATATATATATATATATATATATATATATAATTATGTCTAAGTAATTTGGATTATATATGAAATGGAATTAATATAAATAGGAATTTTATTTAACTATGAATTATCTTAGTACTTATTGAAATAATGTTATTCTTATTATTATCAGTTGACTAGAGGCTCCCCACATTAAGAAATTACCAGACTAATTTCAAAAATATTGATCTCTAAGTCTTTAAAATTTTTAAATTATCTCTACTTATAACTATTAATATTAATTGACTTTTAAAAGTCAATTATTTAAAGTTAACAAGTAACTAAGTAAATTTAGTTACAACTTCCTTTTTAAACCAAATTGGAAGTATAAAAGGAGATCAAGGATTCATTTTGAGAGGAGGAACTATATAAACATAATATTTTCAAAATTTTATCACTTACTGATACTTTATATATTGTAGGAACCCGTTGAGTCTCAATCTCTTTAAGTGTATGCCCTAAGGGTTGCACTAGGAAAGGGGTGGGTAGACCATTGGTGCTTTGCATGAATGTTTTTCCTTTTTACACTTTTTATTTACACACTTGTCTCCTAAAAACCTTATCCCTAAGCTTGTTCTTCTCTATTTCACACCTTCCAGTCATTTTCTACCTTTTATCTTCCTTTTCTTAACTATTTTATTATTTTTCAGAATAATGGAATTTTATTCCTAATTAAATAAATGGGTCTGAGTAGGGTAAATTAGTAAAAAATGTGCAATAATTAAGTCACTAATTATGTAAAAAAAAAATATTTTTACCTTTTCTAAAATAGTAATAATAGAGATAAAATCAAACTTGGCTAGAAATTGACTGAGATAGATGTTGCAGGGTCTGGAAATTTTTGTGCAAGATTGGGAGACTCACAAATAGGATCCTAGAGTTTGTTTCTGGATTAGATATGAGCATAAAAAGTGGGAAACCCTACTATTTGGCACTATATTCCTTTTATAACATTATTTTCCAAGTGATCTGAGTTTTTTGGGTTCTACTTGATAGGTCTGTGTTACCCTATGAATGAAATATTGAACCCTGGAAGTATATGAAATTCACTGTGCATCTATTTTAATCTTCAAATCACTATGAGATCTTTGTGCTTGAACTTGAATGAAAACTTAGGAAATAAATATAAGGGGTTAGTGTGTAAAAAATATGTTGGATACACTTCACACCCCATGTGAAGGCACACTGTCTACATACCAATACTCTGAAGAGGAATCAAGCTAATGTAGCTCTCCCATTGAAGTGCTTGGTGAAATTATGTATAAAAATACAACTATATGTGAAATTAGGTGTATTTAAAATGGATCTAGGATGGTGTAAGGGTTTGAATAAGCTTGGAATAATATTGGAAGGTTGTATGCAAAGAATAGGGAAAAGTGCTTGAATGTACTTACTTGTATTCTTGCTTCTCCCTTTTAAATGAGTGTCAACCCTTCTAAATGGACTTTGAATGGCATTTTATAGGGAAATTAATGATCATGGGTTAAATGAATTTACATTAGGCTGACATGAATTCGGATAAAGATTTAGTAAAATATGATCATTAAGATCAAAAGTACACTTGGACAACAACACCAAAAATAGGACGCCTTAGGTTTTATCACTCTTGTCCAAGTTGGGAAATATTATCTAGAGGGAATGAGACCTAGGGGGATGGATCTAGGCCTGAAAGAGCTACTTGGGTCTATAAGGGTTAAGTTTGAAAGGCTATGGATGACTGGGAATTAGTGAAAGAAAATCCTAAAAAGTGTTTTTCAAGAAAGTAAGGACCTATGGATTAGGTGTCTTTAACCATACTCAAGTAACCAAATTTTACATTTTAAATGAATAAATTTACTCCCACCCCACTTTATTCTAGTTATGTAACAAAATGAAATACTAGGATAAAGGAAAAAAATATAAAGTGTACCTGAACTTACCTATAAAGGTGAAGCCCATGAAGCTTGTGCGATGTTGAGTAATGTTGGATAATGCATAGAGAGCACATTATGCAAGTGTGAATATGAAAAATGAAACAAAGAGTAAATCAGTTCTTATTATATGTGATATAAAACAAGAACATATAAAATATAAGTAAAATAAAAAGGAAGAGAAAGGAATGAATACACTTCACCAAGTACGTGAAATAATACAAAACCTATTGTGATCCTAAGTAAGGTTGAGTAATGCTAGATTATGTTGGATGATGTTGTACCAAAATTTATATCATGAATGGTGTTGAGTGCTCAATTCCTTAAAAAGTGGCTCAAGAATACAAATGCTAGCCCTTTTCTCCATCATCACCTATTGAGTGAAGATAAATGATCATGCATATTATAATCAATGTTTGGACTATATGTCCAATCCCTCTAAATAGGTGGCACAAGAATACAAAGGCTGGCCCTTTGGCTTTATCATTGCCCCATGAAGTGAAGCTATGAATTGATACCAGTATAAAATATATGTCATATGAGATGGCTCATGGAGCCCATGGATATTCTAAAAATTTGACAATGTAGCATGGATAGATAAATGTATGATGGAAACTAGGCCACTCTTGGCCATTCTAAAAGATGGAGATTATGCTTGTATGAAAGCCACTCTGAAACTGATGCACTGGACTTATGTGAAAGCCAACTCAAGAACTTGGGTACTTGAGAAGTTAAACTTGTATGAAAGTTTAACTTGAAAATGATACCAATCACCTATAAATGGAGTAAGGAATGAAACTATTGAGAATGCCTAGGTAATAAACTAAACTCAAAAACAAAAGAAGACCAATATGCCATGCATATTACCCCTAATCACTAGTGTCTAGAACATGGATTCTGATCGAGAAATTATGTTAACTACCTAATTTGAAACTAGAAGTGAGATCCATCATGCTATGCATGATACCCCCTATATCTAGATTCCTTGAGAAAATTATACTAAAATTGTTGATTCTAACTGATCTAGATGTACAAAAATTGTAGCTAAAGTAATTTTTTTACCTATTATTAGAAAGCCTAGGTGTTTTTTGCCTAGACAAGAGAACCAAAATGAGAACACCCTTGTGTTTATCACTTCAATCCATTTCTGGTGTTATTGTCTTATGCTAAAATTGGTTATTGATCTGGAATGGTCACTATTTTTCTATTTTATTATAACTAGTCTGACCTCTAGATTCTAAATTGGGTGATCTAAATGTTGTTGTTTTGACTGTTGGGAGCTTTGATCTCTATAACAATACCACTATTTATTTCCCCCTCTTTTGAGGGTAGGAATGATTGAACCTACAATGACTGCCCTAAAAAAAAGTCTTACAAGTGTGTTATGCTACATAGATACATGATATAACAATGTTTGTATTGATAGATTACTAGATCAATATGGTTATGCCTAGATATATATAAAAATATAAAAGCATGTGCAATGTACTGAATTGGAACTAAAAATGTTGGATGTTAGTTGTTAGTTAGAGGGATGGAGCATGATGTCTATCATGGCATTTGAGAAAGCAAGGTAAATGCATGATATGGATCATGACTGTAGACACCTAAATTGTGTTGACCCCCCCTTGGTCCCCTTGGTCCACTTCTAAACATTTCTAACCCACACACTTATTAATTTAAAATAAATTACCTATTTTAAATTAATAACACCACCCTTGACACATCACCCATGACACCTCACCTTGCCCTTGGATACCCTCATTTATCACCCTATGACTAATCATAATGACCCAAGACCTATTTCAACTCTCCCATTAACCCCCATGCCTATTAAATCTACCTTGGGACCATTTTTCAATGGCAGCTAAACTTGGCAGATGGAGGAATGGGCAAAAGGCTAAAAATAGCCTTTTTCCATTCTTTTAGCCGCTGACGTCGGTTACCAGTCGATCAATGCTGGCGGGATCACTGACGTCAATTGCTTAAAGCAAGCCCAAAGGCAAATTCTCAACCCTTGAATACACTAGACACTAATTCTCTTCCCCAGATTGAACTTCTCTTGCTCCTCAACTCTTTGCACATCAAAGGTAGGCTTTGGGATGAGACATTAACATTTTGTCATCACTCTCTAGGCTACAGGCACTCTACAGAATTCAATCCACACCAGATTGAAGGTTGTATAAGATTTCCTACATCAGCCACATCAAGGACAAGCATCCTACACCTTTGGTTCTTCAGCAAACAAGAGCTAAGTATTCTTCTTCTATTTCATTTTAGTACTTTAAAAGGCATTGGTAATCAGTTAATTTGCTATCTCTGAGTACTGTTGAGACAAAGTCTGGCTTTCTTCCCAGAGAGGCTAAAAATCCTTTCTTTTATCCTGACCCATTTTGACATGTCCCCCACCTTTGTCCTTCCTAAGACTCTATCCACTACCCTGCACCCCTACACAACCCTTGAATCTCCCAGATCATTCTATCAACCACAGACTTACCAGACTCCTCTGCCACCCATAAACCCATCCAAAACCCATCTAAGGCCATTGTCATGACTGACATCGACCATTTCCCCTACCGACATTGGTAGACTAACTGACGTCAGCAACATTGACTAAATGACGCCGGCAAAACTGCTAATGTCGGTGACTATGGGAGACTTATAGCAGAATATAGGTACACATTGTCTACTTTTTATTTCTTAGTCTTTCATTATTTCTCTTTATCTGACATTATTTTTATCAACAAGTGGACTATCATCCCTCAAGGAAGTCTTTGCACTTCTAGGACTGAGCTTTGATTGGCAGTCCACCATATATCTATCTAACATTTTTCTTTGTTTAAGTCTTTCTTATCTATAGGTGTCGTCCTCCATAGCCAAAGAGGAGCTCCTTTAATCGTCTGAATATGGTGCGCAAACTTCATCTGGGTACATACAAACCCTTGACCATTAACCCTTAGTTTCTTATTTCTTCTGAATGTGAAAAGTGAAAATGAGTAGAAACATTTTGGCATGCCTGATGGGACCCTGGAGTTTTCCTTGGGTTCACTTATTTTTTTTCTAAAGGCAAACTTTCATATAGGTGCATTAGGAAATTTTCTCTTCTTGCATCCTTCTTCTATCTCTTTCTCTCAAAAAGACACCATTAGCATAAGTTAAAAAGAACTTCTTTCTTTTTCTTCTTGTCCCTTTTTCCTTGCATCTTAGAGTAGTGAAATTTCATACTCTTAACCTTTTCTCCACTTGTCTGCATCTAAACAAACATTTCCATTTGGGTTAAAAATATATTGCATCTCATTCCTGCCTGAATGCATTTTTAGCTCATCTAGTAATTAAAACTGCATTATGAATAAATCATAGTGCACATATGTTACACGACTAGACCACATTCACAAAATCAAACATCTAAACATACTTGAGACAAGGTCTGACTAGGATTTCATCACCTAGCAGATACCTTACCCTTCCTGGTAATCCTACTTGGACTTCACTACCAAGGGGAGAACCCACTCTGTTCTCTGGTAGAGTATAAACTCTAGGGGAAGTATATACTGGCTAAGCGACCCAGCGTGTCTCTAGGCTCGTGAAGTGAGGGGAGCAAGCTCCTAGCACTAGGCCACGTACGGAACCTAATATAAATTTTGAGCACCAAAACTCAACCTGAGACCAACCTTAGACTGCCTCTTTTAGGACCCATTCTAAAAGCCCAACTTCCCAAACACACTCTTCTAAGGCATAAGCCAACACGACTCTAAAACTTATTCTTAGAAATTTAACGTTTAGAGGCTGCTTGTCTTCATCTATTTTTCTATTTATATCTAATTTTTTGAGCTGGTGAGGATGCATTATTCTAAGCTCCAAAAGCAACTCAAAATTTTCTTCTTTCTTCCAAAAACTTTCAATTTTATGGGTTCTAGAAATACACAGTAACCGACATCAGTTTTTCCACTGACGTCGAAAACTATCTTCACCGACATCGGTTATTTGACCGACATCGGCAACTTACTTCACTGACATCATTTTTTCTACCGATGTCGATCACTGTCAAAAAAATTTCTTCTCAAACAACAAGCTAAAAACCTGACCCTTTTGTTGTTAAAAACACATTCTAGTTTTCTGAGGCTAAAACATACAGTTTTCATAACCTAAACCCCCCTTTTGCCTTAGATGGTTTTGACACATAGTCAAACCAAAACTCTTGTTGACCATGCAAGGCAACAACCACTCTTGCCTTCGCCTTCTATATCAAGTCCCCAAATGGAGTATAATTTAGAAACTGAACGTACTCCTATCCAACCAACCCCAACTCAACCCCATATTATCCCCGAAGGGGACCTAGACTTTGAAAGGTTCCTTGACCTCAATGTCAAGGCTCTTTAGCACTATCTCGCGAGAAGTCAAATGTGAGACTCTTTAGGCAACCCAGTTTATGGGATGCCAACTTCCTTACTTGAAAAAACAATCATATCAATAGCCTCCATAACCCAACCCATGGTCACCCAATCCATTGCCTCAACTAACAACCCGACCATGACCAATCTTCAAAGTGTGGCCTCCCCTTCTATTTCTGGACCTACCTCCTTTGGGGTTTCTGTACCCCCTCAACCACAAACCATTCAACAAAGTTCTACACCATTCTAGAACTTAATTGTCTCCATCCGACCTACTCTTGCACCCATAAATATAAGAGTGACTACTTATCCCTCAACTAGAGTTTCCACCATCCAACCACCTTTGACGACATCAAGTCAAGTTTTGACCTCTAGCTTTATGACACAACCACCCCTAGCTTCAACATCAATCCCCATGACGAACTACCAATATGTTACACTGATACAAACGTAACCTAGTACATCATACACTCCATCTAACATCTTCCAAATGCCTTATAACCTAAGGGGCACCCCACCTGCAAATCCATCAACTGATCTAATAAAGATGTTGATGGATAAGGTGTCTAATCTTGAGACATCCATTTTGGGTTTAAGAAATGTTCTCTCATATGAACAAATCTGTAATGAACCTATTCATCCTTCAGTCCCAATCTGACCATATCCTAGCCAGTGGGAACTTCCCAAGTTTACTTGCTTCTAGAGTAAAGAGGACCCACAACAACATCTACGAGTGTTTAGACACACTTGTTACCTTATAGCACATGATGATGCATTATTACTATGCACATTTCCCATGTTGCTTTCTGGTGCTGCCCTCAATTGGTATAGTTCTATTACTAGTCACTTGCTATTTTCCTTCACTCAACTCACCCAATTATTTCTTGACCACTTCTCAATCAACATAACTAAAAAGGTCTCCATCACGGACCTATATTCTATCAGACAATTCGACAATGAATCCATAGCTGATTTCGTTGCTTGATGGAGAAGCTTAATCAACCAACTCTCCTTTTCTTTACCCCAACCTGAGCTCATTGAGCTCTTTTCACAAGCATGTGCCAAACACATCTCATCTACTTTGTGGGTCTAAACATTTTGCACATTTGACGAAGATTTCACCATGGCTAGGAAGCTTGAACTCCATGCTGTTGAAGAAGATAAAGTCAAACTACAAAGTAAAAATACTAATGCAAAATCAAATGACCCTTCATCCAAATCTTCTTCTTCCAATTCCAAGTCCAAAGGATCAGCAAATGCTATGGTACTTAGACCATCATCTTCAATAACAACTATCCAATCTGAACCTTCCACATCTCAAAGCATTACACGACAATTCCAACAATGATACATACAACATCAATATACTCCAATAGGAGAACCATACGTGTCTGTGTTGGATAAACTTGTCAAACAAGGAGTCCTCAACCTCCCCCAAATTTGACCACCACCTCAATTAGACCCCTCAAAATCCATCCTTGCATGGTATAGGGAGAATGACTTCTGTAATTATCACCGTGTCAAAGGCCATGACATAAACAACTGCAAATCCTTCAAAAACATTGTCCAAGACATGATAGACAAGGGAGATCTTATTTTGGATAGCCCAAACGTGCCACCTAACCAAAACATATACATCTTTAGACAAACTTTCCTTAATCATCCCCCTAGTCAAAAAAACATACAGACCATGGCTGATGACTCCCAAGAGCATGATATACACACAGTCAACACGGTCTCTTCATTCATGCCTAACCAACCTCTCTCACAGTCTAAAGAGGTTAGCCAACCTATTTGTCCATCATAGGTGGAATAGCCCTCTTCTCCTATTTGTCCATCACAAGTGGAAGAGCCTTCTTCTCCTATTTTTCCATCACAGGTAGAAGAGCCTTCTTCTCTTATTTCTCCACCACAAGTAGAAGAACCTTCTCCTATTTCTCCACTACAAGTAGAATAGCCTTCTTCTCTTATTTGTCCACCACAGGTAGAAGAACCTTCTTCTCTTATTTCTCCTTCATAGGAAGAAGAACCTTCTTCTCCTAATAGTCCTCCATCTACCCCTCTTATATTGGAGAATGCTTTAACCATACCAACACCACTAGCCCCACCTTCATCCTTCCTACTACCAATGGAGGACCATACCTTACCTGCTCTTCAACCACAAGTATAAGGTACAATCATCCCTGCCCTCTATCCTCTTGAGGAGTCACATTCTCCAATTCTTTCTCCACCAAGAGAAGAACTTGTCTCTTCACCTACTTCAATCAAAGACGATCTAGTGATGGCTCTTTCATGCCTTTGGCCCTAGATCATTACATCTAACACATTCCCACTCGCACAATCACCCACATCTTCTAAAAAACCCAAGCCTCATCTAACATCTTCAAAACCATTCTCTCGATTGGCTGAGAACTTAGGATTTCTCCATTTGAGAAACTTAGAGCATAAGGCATTGTGGGAGCGACTTAAAGCTCCTTATCTTACACATACCACTTCATCTCATACTATCGACCCATCTGTGACAAAATATCCAAAAGTCTCCAACAAGGACCAAGCTTTTACTTCCAGATCTTCAAAAGCTCAACTGTCCATATCTGAACCTAAACCCTCACAAACATCCACCATACCAAAACCAGTTAAATCCTTTGGTGTTCGACCCATATCAAACCTCACTCACCCACAAGTAAAGGTTGATTTGAATCTCACCTTGCATAATAGTGGTCCTCATACCATATTAAATAAGGCTACTAAAACACGTCGGCAAGCTCTTCCTAAACCATCATCATTACCCTAAATTTTGGGCCCATATCCTTCTACCTTAATAGGAGTGCTCCCTACTTCAACACCTAACAAAACCAAGTTGCCTCCATTACTCCCTTTACCCACCACAAACCTACCTCCTCTGAAAAATTTGGCACCCCTCACAAAGAAAGTGTCATCTACATGAGTGGCCACACCACCAACCCAAAAGGTGGTACAGAAACCTCCCTCAACAACTCCCAAACAAAAGTCATCAACACCTAGTGCATCAACAAGCACGGACCCCTTAGTGGGTTCATATGCTTTGATACTACGCCAACTTATGCAAACTTCTAACATCACTCTTCCACCTATCAAACCATTTCAACCTCTCTAACCAAAGCCGTCTTGGTTCGATGACACTAAAATTTGCCAATATCATCGCACACTTGGGCATGACACTAAAAATTGTTGTGCCCTTAAGGTTGTCATCCACCAATTCATGGAAAAAAACACCCTTCTTGTTGAGGATATTTTCAACACATCTCCAACACCATCTCATGTCTCTCCAACCTCTCCACCTTCATTGGGATCCAATCATTGGACTATGGTCCCTTTACCTCCTTCCTCCCCTTTATTTGAAATTAACACCATCAATGTGGCCACTAGATCACAAACCATGAAGGATAAAGGGGAATAGAAGGTTTCTATCCCTTGGACATATCCATCCATCAAGCCCCCTCAACCATCAAAACCCAAGATTTCAATCTTGGGCACATCCCCATCAACATTTTCCAAGCCAATTCGTAACTCCATGGTGAAACAACTTCACCAAACCATAGTGAAGACGTCTTTGTATCACCTAATTCAAAGCTTTCCACAACATCACCAAGCTTTAATCAAGGCCTTACAAGCAGTGGAGGTCCAACCTGGAGACCCCCAACCACTAGCTACTTTGGTCACAATATTACCAACCATTGCCTCCATCACTGTCAGTAATTCTGAGATTCCAACCTCTAACTTGGAAGATCAAGATCTCACCCTCCTAAACTAATCTTATCAGGCAAAAGCTTCACAAGATTCATTCTCGCATTACACTCCTTGTCAAAGAGGAGCTTCATCATCTTCTCTCTGTCTCATTTATCCAACCCATTGATTATCCACAATGGGTGTCAAACATTGTCCCTGTCACAAAAGCAACTGGGGGAATTCAACTTTATATTGACTATCACGACCTCAACCAAGCATCGACCAAACATCAACCAACCAAGCATTGATCAACACATGACAAATATGGAAAGAAGTAAATGAGGCAAGTTTGCTCCTAATTGGCTCAGACCTTATATCATAACACACAAGTATGAATCAGGGACTTATCGTCTATCTTCTCTTGAAGGCCGGGCAGAACCTGAGCCCCTTAATGCCTTGCATCTATGGCCATTCTACTGTTAATCACGTAATCATTCACTTGATGTTTAACTTGAGCTCATACCTTGGGTAACCCCCATCATCCTCATCCCTATTCCTTTCAACCCTCTTTCCTACAAACATTAGTCAACCCTTTTGTCAAGCATGAATGCTTTGTCCTAATAAAAGGGGAACCCTTAGACCTCTATAGTCAAGTCCATGACTAAAATTTCAGTCACAAAAATAAAATAAATAATAAATAAATAAATAAAATTGGGATGCCTATACAAAGGTCATAAACTATAAATGTAGACTGCTCCCTCAAAGGACAACTACATCATTGTTGTAATTAATAGACTGCTCCCTTCAAAGACAGCTATTCAAAGACATTCAAACATATAAAGTAGAATGTAGACCACTCCCTTGAAGGATGGCTATACACAAATTTTACTCCAAATATCACTCTCTCAAAAACTTCCCACATCGATCAGCTTCACATATGACCAAAAAACAAAACAACATCCCCACGTAGACTTTTTGCATCGATCAGTCTACCAAAAAAAAATGGACTTGCTTATAGTCATTCTCAGGGTCACCTAGAAAAGGGGAAAAGTTATCCTTGCTAAAAAGGGTTATGCTATCCTCATACCTGACATAATCAAACCTATTACCCCAACATACTCAAGGGATTTTGAGCTCACTTAATGTCAAGTGATTTGAATACTTCCTTAACACAACCAATGGTCAAAGATGTAATGCATGAACAGGGATTTTGTTTGCAAAAACCCTATCTATGCTATCATTATGGTCCTTGTCAATGAAAGAGCAACGCACCTTTAAATTCTTACTTCTTCGTCACATACAACCAAACCAAACCAAACCAATAATATGATATCATGACATCATACATCATCATAGACCATTCACACTAGTTTCTATGGAAAACAATACACATAGAAACTATCGACCAAACTCAATTTATGTCAAGCATAAACCATTACTTGCTGAAGCATAAATATACTCATTTCATTTTTAACATACATCCATCACGAATATGGAAAATTGTTAGGGATGAAAAACCACATCACCTATGTTACAGAATACACCATCACATAATACGAAAAAGGATGTAACATCATCATACCCTCATCAACACTAACATGACCAAAACAATCATCAACCACTTTGAATATTCTTCCAAACTACATTGGCTTGAGGCCCTTGAAATAAGGGCTATGTAGGTAGCACTTAATTGACATGGAGTCTTCTAGGGCTAGCTCGGCCATTTTCTCGTTCATCTCCCTAATGACATCAGCCATTCGTTTGTTCATCTACTTGATGGAAAAACCATTTCAACCTTTAACCATGACTTAACCTAGTCCAAACCAATCCATAACTGACTCTCTCCTCCCTTTTTTAGGGAGAACTACATTGGCCTGAGGCCCTTCAAACAAGGGCTATGTAGGCATCACTCAGTTGACATGGGGTCCTCTGAGGTTAGCTCAGCCATTCCTTCATCCATCCATCTAATGGACCAACTATCTATATCAACCTGAAATCATGACCAAACAATCAGCCCCAACATTGAATGAGTTACCTAAACTTCTCATGGGGCACATTAGAGATCACATCCATCTCCCATCCACAACACCTGCCACTTGAGATCATACCATGACTCAACTCGACTCGACCAATGACCTTGGAGATCGTGACTATCTCCTCAGACCATGACCACTTCTAAGACAACTTTACCTTGGTTGTTTTTACATGTATGCTACCTCATGAATAGTTAGCAAATTATACACAACCCACATTTTGACCCTCACACGTATTGTTGGATCATGAGCAAGTTGATCCCCAATATTTGTGACATTTTCATGTTTTCCAGGAGCACTTCCTGAGCCTGGGATACTTGGAACACGATGACCATTGGAGTTATAGCTTTGATCGTTTAACCCAATCAGCTATGACTAAATGCTGGGGACCAGTTATTTCAATTTTAGCACTCCTCGACCTTTGACTGTGACAATTTGACCTACCTATCACGTGAAGTGGTATACGTGCAATCTCAACTATTGCAGCGTTCACACTCAACCTTCACCATACCCATCCACTATCTATCAAATCAACACTCGATATTAGGTTACCTTCCCTTGACTCCCACTTTGAGGGGGAATACCTCATCCCACATCTGGGGCAACCAACTCCTATTTTTGTCTTGCAGTTCATCAGAACAACCAACAGGACAAAAATGACCTTATCCCATACCTAGGGAAACTTACTCCTATTTTTGTCTTGCAGTTTGTTAAGAATAACCAACAAGACAAAAAGGGGAAAATGTAGACACCTAAATTATGTTGACCCCCCCTTGGTCCCCTAGGTCCACTTCTAAACATTTCTAACCCACACACTTATTAATTTAAAATAAATTACCTATTTTAAATTAATAACACCACCCTTGACACATCACCCATGACACCTCACCTTGCCCTTGGATACCCCCATTTATCACCCAATGACTAATCATAATGACCCAAGACCTATTTCAACTCTCCCATTAACCATTGTGCCTATTAAATCTGCCTTGGGACCATTTTTCAACAACAGCTAAACTTGGCAGATGGAGGAACAGGCAAAAGGCTAAAAATAGCCTTTTTTCCATTCTTCTAATCGCTGACATCGATTACCAGTCAACTGACGCTGGTGAGATCACTGACGTCAGTTGCTTAAAGCAAGCCCGAAGGTGAATTCTTGACCCCCAAATACACTGGATGCTAATTCTCTTGCCCAGATCGAACTTATCTTACTCCTCAACTCTTTGCACATCAAAGGTAGGCTTTGGGATGAGACATCAACATTCTGTCATCACTCTCTAGGCTACAAGCACTCTATAAAATTCACTCCACACCAGATTGAAGGTTGTACAAGATTTCCTACATCAACCACATCAGGGACAAGCATCCTACACCTCTGGTTCTTCAGCAAGCAAGAGCTAAGTATTCTTCTTCTATTTCATTTCAATACTTTAAAAGGCATTGGTAATCAGTCAGTTTGCTATCTTTGAGTACTGTTGAGACAAAGTTCAGCTTTCTTCTCGGAGAGGCTAAAAAGCCTTTCCTTTATCTTGATTCATTTTGACAACTTGTCCCCCACCTTTGTCCTTCCTAAGACTCTGTCCACTGCCCTGCACCCCTACACAACCCTTTTGAATCTCCCAAATCATTCTATTGACCACAGACCTCCTAGACTCCTTTATCACCCATAAACCCATCCAAAACCCATCTAAGGCCATTATCATGACCGACATCGACCATTTCCCCTACTGACAATGGCAGACTAACCAACGTCGGTAACATTGACCAAATGACGCTGGTAGAACTACTGATGTTGGCGACTATGGGAGACTTACAGAAAAATATAGGTACGCATTGTCTACTTTCTATTTCTTAGTCTTTCTTTATTTCTCTTTATCTGACATTATTTTTATCAACAAGTGGACTGTCATCCCTCAAGGAAGTCTTTGCACTTCTGGGACCGAGCTTTGATTGGCAGTCCACCATATATCTATCTAACATTTTTCTTTGTTTAAGTATTTCTTATCTATAGGTGTCATCCTCCACAGCCAAAGAGGAACTCCTTCAATCATCTGGATACGGTGCACAAACTTAATCTAAGTATGTATAAACCCCTAACCATTAACCCTTAGTTTCTTATTTCTTTTGAATGTGAAAAGCGAAAATGAGTAGAAATAATGACATTGAAAAAAAGGAAAATTAATCAAAAAACAAGCATACAAAGAAAGAAGCAAGAAGCATACAAGGTTGGCCAAGGGGACACAAAAATAATGGACATGGGCACATGTCACTCAAAATAGAAATCAAACACACAAGGAATGTTCAAATGCCACATACACATACCATTTGAAACAAGTGAAGATTGGCACAAGGGCCATAGGTACATGAAAGAGTACAAGCAAGGGACATTGGTAAATTTCCAAAGGTACACACATGAATAGAAGTAAAGGACATTAGCAAATGTCCTAAGGCATACATAATAAAATAAACTAGAACTAGAAATGCAATCACATCTAGCTATGCAAAGAAATTAAGGAAAGAATGTAAAAACTAGAAAGGTAAAATCACATCTAACTAACCAAATCAAGAGTGAAAGTATGTAAGACACGTTTAGTAAAAGACTAGGTATATGCTAGGAAATACAAATTTTCAAGATACTAGTGAGTGTCGATGTGGTAATCTATGTAATCTAGTAAGTAATGTATGTCAACAAGATAACTAGAGTGTGTGGTGTAAGAATGACATAACCTAGATGATGTAGTCATATAGAAGATGCCCCCAATGGGAAGATGTATCAATATGCATTTCAAATGTAGAAGTAAGATTCCCTCTCAATGGGTAGAATGAAGCAATCAAGGAACTGGAAGTCACTAAACACACTCAAAGAAGATCAAGTGAAGCATGGTAATGTAGATAATTGACAAAGAATAGAATATAATAATAAATATAAGTCTAACATAGTAGTAGAAATGTAAACATGGATGATGCATATAATCTATATGTTTTTGGTGTTTTTAAATTATTTGAATGTTTTTGTATTTTGAAATTTTGTATTGTTTTTGTATTTTTATATAAGTTATGTACAATCAAGCAAGAGATATTATGTACAAGTAGGTTGGGATATGATGATACTAATCGATGAGTCTCATGTGAGACTCCCTATCATGGTGTCCTATATTAAGGAGTGGAATCATGTGTGAATATGAAGCATGATGAAAATTCTAAGATTGTGGCTCTAAAATTTGTATATGTTGTAGATACTCTAAAATATCTGAAGTAAAAACTAATTTTGGAGTCCCACTGTAACTTTGAGAAGTGGTTGTAACTATATGGCTCTTAGGAACCCATTTTTAAGTAGGATAATCTCTCTAAACATGTGCTTTATGTATATACCCATGAGATCTCAATGAAACTACTCTGGATGTGAAAACTATAGCTAGAATTTGTCTAGAATCCTAAAGATGTGGAGTTGTATGAACCCTTTATACTAGTGATGGATGTACAAATTATGTCTAAATATATATTGGAGGAAGAACTGTAACTAGTGGGGAAGCTAAAACTGATAGAAAAGTTATAACTGGTGACTGCAAAGTAGATGGCTTTGAAGTGGGTAGTGGTAACTCATACAGAACTCCACCAACTTTAATAACTTAATTAAAGTGAATGAATTTCATCCATATATGAATTATATATGGTACTACTCAAATTTTTTGAATCCATGGGTGGCCAAGTAACATATTAAAAACTCCTACACTGGAAACTATAGTGAAATTTGTGGTTACATGTGTTGGATGAGCCTATAAAGGAAGTACAATCTGACCCAATAAACTCTATATGTTCCCACTAAATTTACTGATAATTTTATTTGTTAGGGTGATATATTGATTTTAATAATCTAAATTCTATAATAATGTAATGGTGCACATGTTGACATTGGAACCATTATCAATGAGAACACTATGAATGCGCTGATAATGAATATGTGCTTTGATAAAGAGTTCATTATAATCTGAATTATCCTCCATAATCTCCTGATCTGAGAGGGATATCAAAGGTCTAATTATAACTCTATACTCATACACATTGATTATATCGATCAAAGGATGTGACTTAATTAAAGGTGCCTAATATGTAACTGGTGGTGGATGTGCATGATTTGCATGGTGAACCCCTGATGTGTCCCCTATATCCTATTTTGAATGTTATGGAAATGGATCTGAGAAG
The DNA here is from genome assembly GCA_037957365.1 of Torreya grandis. Taxonomy (NCBI): domain Eukaryota; kingdom Viridiplantae; phylum Streptophyta; class Pinopsida; order Cupressales; family Taxaceae; genus Torreya; species Torreya grandis. The sequence goes on from JARHVA010009923.1 coordinate 65,670, forward strand.
ATTTTCAAAGCTTTATCTTGTGTTGGCTTAGCCTGTGTAGGCTCAATCAAAGTTCCAAGATCAAGTAGGTTATCATCTATCAATCATGTATCTTATGTCTCAAATTGATGCATTTATTTTTAGTGTGTCATGGTGCCCTGTGGAAATCACAAAATGCCTATTGATCATATCCCCATGGAAGAGGCTTTACTAGGTCAACTTATAGAATATGAGTGAGAGTAATGATGTTACATTCTAATAACTATTGTAAAACTTTGGCTAGAGAAACTGGTAGATTGATAAATGCATGTTGAAGAGGTGTTGATAAAACCACATGCTGAGGGGGACTTGAAGCTGCATTGACTGTTGGTTGATTCTAATTCTTAATATCATTAACTTTGACCTTATATAAAACTTTGCTATTACTTTTATCTATTGTGTTTGGAATGCTTTTATACTTTATTTTGCCCATTGAAAAGAGTTTCACTTCTCTTTATTTTAATGTATGACATAATTCAATGAAGGAAGAAAATCGCTTAAACATAATTGATTCATGAAATGTTGATAGAAGAATATATTTGAAGAGGTCCTATAACTCCTAATATATCATGAGACTAGTCATCTTAGCCAAGATGGTCTTATACCAAAGAACATAGTCCATGAGATGCTCATTTGGTCATTTTTATTGAGCAATTTGAGCATATGAAACCTTATCACCAATGTTGATACTGAAATGTGCTAGGAACATGTCAGCTAAAGGATTGAATGCATTAATTGACTAATTTAGTAGACTATACAACCACTATAAAGCATAATCCTTTAAACTTTGTGGAAATAGCTTGGTAAGTAGCCAATCATTTGGTACATAATTCAAGCATGTTGTGTGAAAATCTCTCAAATGTGTCTCTAGATCACCCTTGCCATCATAAGGAGTAAGCTTAGGTTGAACAAAACCATGTGGCAAGGGTGTAGAAGCAATGTGACATGCCAATGGTATATGCAGAAGAGTAAAATAATCCAAAGTCTATGTAGGTCTAGTGGTACCTTGCTCAAGATGCATCACCTTAGATTGAAGAGATCTTATCTCTTACACAAGGGCTGCCACATTAGGAGAGAGGTATGTACTAGCTGCAACTAGTGGTATAGAGGTAGGTTGGGTTTTTATAGAGGTTGTTGAGACATAGTTGCCCTCATAGTGTTATTTTCAATTGGTTGCTCTGTGGTTTGAGAAGTTTGACTATTGTTCACTTTTTTTTGTTCCTCTTGTAGAATTCTAAACATGTCATCTTACATATTTAAATGTTTGGTTAAGAATTCTTGAAGTTCAATTTTATTATAATCATCAAAACTGGTAAATTGGGCCATTGTTAAAGTAGGAAAACAACTTCAAATGTGTTTAAATGTTTTACAATAAGTGTTAATAGGCAATGTGCTAGAAAGAGAAAGTATTGAATATAAGAAACACAAGGTCCTAAAAATAGTGAATTGGAATTTATACAAAAAGGATACTAAACAAGCAAACATGTAAGGTGATAGATACATCAAGAAGTAAAATAGGAGATAGTACATGCAACTAGGATTTTTTCAAAAATATTTTTGAAAAAAACTATGAATTTTTGAAATTGAAATTGAATTTTTGAGCTTAGTATGCAAGATAAAATTTAGAATTTTATGAAAAAATACTTGATTTAATGGGACCTAGTGATGCAACTAGGGTTTTGAGAAAAATAAAGTTTTGAAAATTACTATGATTTTTTGAGATTTGAATTGATTTATTGATTTTAATATGCAAATGAAAATTCAAAAAATAATTGGAAAATTACTAGGACCTAGTGTATGCAACTAGGGTTTGAAATACATTTATTTTAAAATTTACTATAAAATTTTAGAATTTGAGAGGAATTTTTTATTTTAATATTCAAGAAAAAAATTAGAAATTAATTGAAAAAATCAACTAGGAATTTACCTTAGGGTTTATAGGGTTTTTATGTGAAAATCAAAGTAAGTCAGGTTTACCAAATCTTTTATTATTTTTCAGAATAATGGAGTTTTATTCTTAATTAAATAAATGGGTATGAGTAGGGTAAATAAAAAAAAATGCAATACTTAAGCCATTGATTTGTGTAAAAAGATTGTATTTTTGCCTTTTCTAAAATAGTAATAATAGAGAGAAAATCAAACTTAGTTGGAAGCTAATTGAGATAGATGTTGTAGGGTCTAGATATTTTTGTGTAAGCTTGGAAGACTATCACAAATAGGATCTTGGAGTTCATTTCTAAATTAGATAGGAATTCCAAAAGTGGAACACCCTACTGTTCAATGTTATAGTCCTTTTTTGGTATTGTTGTCCAAGTGATCTGAGTTTTTTGGGTTCTATTTGATAGGTCTATGTTACCCTATCAATAAAATATCGAAGCTTGAAAGTATTTGAAGCTCATACATCTATTTTAATCTTCAAAGCCCAAGGAGCTCTTTATGTTTGAACTTGAATGGCAATTTGGGAAAGAGAGAGAAGGGGTTAGTGTGTAAAGGATGCGTTGGGTGCACTTCACACCCCTTATGTGGGCATGATCCCTATATACCAATACTCTAAGGAGGGATTAAGCTAATGTAGTTCTCCCATTGAAGTGTTTGGTGAAATTGTGTATGAAAATACAACTAGATACAAAACTAGGTGTATTTCAGATGGTTAGGGGCTGGTGTAAGGGTTTGAAATAAGTTTGGAATAATATTAGAAGGTCATATGCAGATAATAGGGAAAAGTGCTTGAATGTACTTACTTGTATTATTGATTCTCTCTTGTAATTGAGTGTCAACCCTTGTAAATGGGCTTTGAATGGGATTTTACAGGGAAATTAATGATCATAGGTTAAATAAATTCATGTTAGGCCAACATGAATTAGGATAAGTGTTGGTGCATTTATTTGCTTTATTGCATTAACTTTTATTTATTATTTATTATTTTGGTGCACTAATTACTTATTGTAATTAGTTTATTATGTTTATTAATAATTTGCACCATATAGGATAGGCTTGCTTAGCTAGTAGTTAACTTAGATACTTATCTTGTTATAGTGGAGTTTCACTCCACTATTTAGGGTAAGATAGGATACAATTGTTTAACTAATAGTTAATTTGTGTTGATCATTTACACAAGTTGGACACCTATCTTGTTAGTGTGGAGTTGCACTCCACTATTCATGTAGACATATATCAGTTGAACTACACATGTGTGAGTTCCTTGATTTTTATCATGCATTCCTTGCTCTATATAAGCAATGGCTATTTATGTATTTCATATCAAATTAATATTAAATTATTAGATTAATTAATCATATTTGAATTATTTATTCATTTATGTTATTATCTCAGATATACAATTATTGTTTATTACTATTATTATTTTGTCTCTTATTTATGATTTTTATTAGATTCATTAGATCCTATAGCTAATTATAACATGGTACCAGAGCTATCTTAAATCTATAGATTGCTAAATATTAAAGAGAAAATTCTAGATATAGGATCAGTTTTTTAATTTTGTATACAGGTACCAATTAGAGCTTTATGGAGAATTTTTGATTTCACCATTGAGTTTAAAGTGTCTAATATAGTCAAAATAATATACAATTTTATCTAAATTAGGCATAGAGGTGAAATTAGTAAGTGTTTGATATAAAAGCACCATGACCAAATCTAGTGGATACCTAAAAATTGAAGTATTTTTTTAGCAAAATGGACCTCATAGTTGCATTCAGAAGACATAAAAACCTATAAATCCATATAAAATTTGTCTAATTTGGACATGGTCACACTAGAAGACAATTTTTTTTTGCTCCCAGGTATGATCGTATGGACTGTGCAGACCATTTTTTTATAGCAGGCCTCATGGATCAGTAGGTAGATTTGAAAGGGTAACTTTGGGAGCCCACCATTTAAACACTGAGATGTATTTTTAAGCAATTTTTTTTTTAAATAGCTTAAAATTACATGCTCTTAACTATTGTACTTTCAATTTTTTCTATATTTTTCTAAATTTTTTCATAATTCAAATTTTTATACAAAAGCTCTTTCTCATCCTCATTTTTGCAACTTCAGAGGCTCATAACTTTCACATATGACCTCGAATTGAGGTCCCATTTTTTGAAAGTTAATATTATTTTGAGCGCAAAACATTGGTGTAAAATTTTTTGTAATAAATTACATATTTATTATACTTTTTAACTAGAGGTCCTAAATGAGATTTTTGTAAACTAGAAAAATTATAATTTAGCCTTGTAATTACACTCAATTATAAAGTTCCCAAAATAATTATTGGGTGGGATAAAACTAATTAATTCAAGAGGGTTTTATGGTGTGTTATGTACTTTGATTTTTGCTTTGTGATAGTTTATTTTTGATTGCAACATAGGGAATCCTAAGTTCCCACTATTAACAACATATAACTATAATACATGGAAACAAAATTCTTGGAATGCATTAATGATTCTAAGATATACATCTTACATAACAACTCTTCTTACTCCACCTACTAATGCAAAAGAGTTATATCACTTTCTCTTTGAAACTACTAAAGTAATTGGATGCATTCAATCTTACATGTGTTTAGATTTGAATTTCCATCTTGACAAATGTACAACTCCAAAAGAGGCTTGGGATAACTTAGCATAATTGTTTGGAAAATTAGATGAGGTTTGTCATTAGAAAATTGACAATGAAATCATTAGTTTAGATCCTAAAAATTATACTACAATATAATACTACATCACTAAAGTCATAGATCTTAGAGCATAAATTTCTGAATGTAAAATTGATAAAAATGATATTCAATTGATTTTTAGTGCCTTACACAAATTAGGTCCTGAATATTCATCATTTGTCTCTAGATTTCAGACTCATTGGCTCACATTGGGCACATCTTATAAAATGCCCACCTTTGAGGTATTCTCTGAGATTCTAATGGCTAAAGAAGAAAAGTTAAAAGCTATGGGTCTAATCAAGTCATCCAAATCTCAAGCTCTAGTTTCAATTCAAAATTAGCATAAGTAAGTTTTAACATCGATATCAAATATAGGTTCAAGTAAAAAGAAGCAGAATAAGTCACAAAAAGTGAAGAATAAAGGGCAACAATATTCCTCACAAGGAGATTATAAATCCACTAATAAGAAAGGGGATTCACAAAAAAGGACTGGCCTTCCTTGACTTTATTACATAAATAGGTTTCATAGTGAACAAGATTGTTGGAAGAAAAAGATTGATGAACTTAAGGGTATACTCAAAAAATAATAACATCAATCAATCCTCTTTACAGGATTTTTCCACTCCTTCCAATTTAGGGAAAGGGATAGCTACAACACTAGTTACACTGGCCAATTCTTCCAAGTCATGGGTTATTGACTCAGGTGCTTCACACCATATGGTTTCTGATCAAGAACAATTTCTAGATTAGAACCAAGTTCTTTGCCTCATATTCTCATGGTTGATGATTCTAAGGTAGATGTTATAGGAAAAGGTACCATTGATGTTGATAGTGGTATATTTGAGGATGTCCTCTATGTGCTAGAGTTATCAACTAACCTTCTTTCTATCTACCAAATCACTCACTTTGATACCGGTAGGAAAGTTGAGTTCACACCTGATTCTGTATCAATCAAAAAATTGGAGGATAATGCCTTAGTTTTAGTGGGAAAAGTTGATAATAATACTTATCTTTATTCATTCTCCCACTTTGTTCATCACTCTTCCTCTATAGCTTTGCTCTCACACATTGATTTAGTGAGCAAGTTATGGCTTGAGCAGTTTAGTCATATGAACTACCAATATTTATAGCAACTTAGTCAACAAGACATGGTTACATGACTTCCATAGATTCCATTTTTAGGGGGTGTATGTCATGGTTGTGCCTTAGGCAAATATCTAGAGGATAAGTTTGATAAAGGGAAGACTTGGAGGGCTACACAAGCCCTCAAAGTTGTTCATAGTGATTTAGTGGGTCCATTACCTACTTTGTCTTTTAGTAAAACCTGCTATGTTTTCACATTTATTGATGACTATTCCAAATATACCTGGGTTTATTTTTTGAAACTCAAGAGTGAAGTATTTGATAGATTTATAGATTTTAAATCTCTAGTAGAGAAACAATATGGGAAGTATGTCAAGATTCTCTACATTGATAATGGGAGGGAATAAGTGAAAAATAAGTTTGAACAATTCTGTGCTCTTGAAGGAATTGATCTTCAACATTTAGTTTCATACACACCTCAGTAAGATGGTGTAGCAGAGAGGAAGAATAGATTTTTAAAAGAGATGGCAAGTTATATGATTCATGCAAAATCATTAGTACCTGAGTACTAGGTAGAAGTGATTAATTATGTTGCATATATACAGAATAAATTTCCTCACAAATATTTAAAGTGGATAACACCTCTTTAAGCTTAGTGTAATAGGAAGCTAGATGTGCATCATTTTAGAGTCTTCGGCAATCCAACATGGGTTCACATACCTTCAGACAAGCATCATGATTTAGAATAACAAAGATAAACTTGCATATTTTTGGGATATCTTGATGGTGTTAAGGGATATCAACTCATTAATCTAGATTCACATGAGCTTATTATAGTGATAAGTGTTTACTTTAAATAAAGTCTTTTAGACTTGTCTTCTAACATTTCTCATTCTTCTTCATTAAATGAATTAGATAACAGTGATGATGATAATCCTACTTAATCTACTCATAGGGATGATGAGGTAATACCTCCCCAACAAGGTTTAGCAAGTCATGTTACTACTCATCCTCCTCTAGATCCTTACCCATTGATTCCTTTATGGGTTAGATAGACTTTGGCAGATGTAGACCCTCTTTTTAGGGATCCATTAGATAAAAGGAGAACATGATCACAACATTATCTTCCACATTCCTAAATTGCCACAGCTTCTAATCCATAGTCTTTTCAAGAATTCATAGGGATATTTGAGTGGGATTTAGTGATGGAAGAAGAGTATGACTCATTAATTAGGAATAACACTTGGGATCTTGTTCTTCTTCCTAAGGGAAAATAACTAGTAAGATGTAGGTGGATATATCAAACTAAGTTTACAATAGATATAAATATTGATAAGTATAAAGCACGCTTAGTGGCCAAAGGTTTTTCCCAAGTAGAAGACATTGATTATATAGAAATATTTGTGCATGTTGCTAAGATGAATTCTATTCACTTTATACTAGCTATTGGTGCAGCTCATGGTTGGGCTATACATTAGATGGATGTGAAGAGTGCATTTCTTCATAAGGATCTTCATGAGGATATTTATATGGAGTAGCCATAGGGGTTCATTTAGAATTCTTCATTGGTATGCTACTTGAAGAAGTCACTCTATGGTCTAAAACAAGCCCCTAGGGCTTGGTATTCTAAGATGGACACATTTATTCTCTCCATTGGGTTCTTGAGATGTCACTGAGATTCTAATGTCTACATTCTATGGTAGGAGGATTCACTATGTACTTGGTGCTCTATGTTGATGATCTCATTATTATAAGGAACACAACATCCATCATCAATAGTGTTAAGACTACACTTCATGATAGGTATTTTATGATAGACATGGGATTATTACAATATTTTTTTGGGATTTAGATAACACAGTCTTCTTTCAGGATTACACTTTCATAACCCAAGTATGCCATGGACTTATTAGCTTGATTTTACATAGCTGATTGTAGGCTTGCATCAACTCCTTTCTTATCTAGAGTTAGACTTGAGGTTCATTGTTTCACTCCCTTAGTTGATGCCACATTGTATCACCAGCTTGTAGGTAGCCATACATGACCTGACATTTCATATGTAGTTGGCATGGTTTCACGCTTTATGTAGACACCACATGAGCTTCATTGGAGAGCCACCAAGCACATTTTGAGATACAATCAAGGCACTATCAGATACAAGATTCACTATATAGTAGGTATAGGTTTAGACTTGGATAGATACATAGATATTGATTGGGTTGGTGATTATGATGATTGTAAGTCCACTTTTGGTTATAGATTTCACTTCAGATCTAACCCCATTTATTGACAAAGCAAGAAACAAAATTCTATTGCTCTTTCATCTATAGAGGCTGAGTATCATGAAACTGTTAATGCCACTACTGAGCTATTTGGCTTTAGAATATTCTCACTAAGATTGGTGTTCTATTTTTGAAGCCATCAATCATCTACTACAACAAATAGAACACTATTTAGATCTCAAAGAATCTAGTTCATCATCAGAGAACCAAACACATAAAGATCTATATGCACTTTATCAGGGAGCTGATTCATGTGGAGATCATTGATCTTCAATATTGTCCTATGGAGGAGCAGATTGTAGATATTTTCACCAAACCTTTCACTAAGAGCATCTTAACTTGTGATCTCTTTTGGGGGTTTGGGACATCACATCTTTAGGGGACATTAGTTCTTCAGGGGGGGTCTTCTAAACCTTCATTTTTTAGGAGTTTTTTTCCTTTGAGTTTTATCCTTTCCTCATCTATTTGTATAAAGTACCTAATATAGCTACACATTATTGATACTCTTATCTACACAGCCCTACCTAAGCTTCACTTATGATGGGTTTTAGTGCATTTATTTTCTTTATTGCATTTACTTGTATTTATTATTTTGGTGCACTAATTACTTATTATAATTAGTTTATTATGCTTATTAATAATTTGCACCAGATAAGATAAGCTTGCTTAGCTAGTAGTTAACTTAGACACTTATCTTGTTACAGTGGATTTTTACACCACTATTGAAGGTAAGATTGGATAAGATTGTTTAACTAATAGTCAACTTGTGTTGATCATTTACATAAGTTGGACATCTATCTTGTTAGTGTGGAGTTACACCCCACTATTCATGTAGATAGATATTAGTTGAACTACATGTGTTGTGTGATTTCTTTGACCTTTATCATGCATGCCTTGCTTTATATAATAAATGGCTATTTATGTATTTCATATCAGATTAATATTGAATTATTAGAGTAATTCATCATATTTGAGTTATTTATTCATTTATGTTATTATCTCAGATATATAGTTATTATTTATTACTATTATTATTTTATCTCTTATTTATGATTTCTATTAGATTCATTAGATCTTATAGATAATTCTAACAATAAGGATTCAAAAAAATATGACCATTAGGACCAAAAGTACACTTGGATAACAATGTCAAAAATAAGGCACCTTATGTTTCAACACTCTTATCCAAGTCAGTCACTATTATCTAAAAGAAATGAGACATGGGGGGATGGATTTGGGCCTGAAAGAGATGCCTGGGTCTATAAGGGTTAAGTCTTAAAGGTTATGGATGACTAAGAATTAGTGAAAGAAAAGCATAAAAAGGGTTGTGTAAGCAATTAAGAAGACATATGGATTAGGCATCTTTTAGCCATACTTAAGTAACCAATTTTTTCATTTTATATGACTACATTAACCTTAGCCATTTTTTGACTATTGGCTATACTAGGTCAACTAGGTAGACCCTACAAAGTTTTGGGTAAAATTCACTTAGGGTTTAGGTCAACGATTGGATGACCTAGCTCATGACCTAGTGAATTTTTTTCCTTAATTGCACTAGGTTAACTGGGTCAACCCTATCGATCAAAACTTTTGAAAGGGATTAGGTTTAAATCCACCTATATATACAAGATCATTTCATCATTATTTAGAGAGGAGAAGAATAAGTAAGATCTATTGTGCATTTGATTATCCACCATTCTACTTGAGGAGCAAGCTTAGGGTTTCAGATTTTATTTAGAGATACAGATATTGTTTTATGGAGAAGTATTTTATATGCATTGATAGGTTTTATATCTTAGAGATAATTTTCCTTTTCATCCTTACATAAAAAAATAACCTCTTACAAAGCACCTTAGCCAAGGGAGAGATTGAGACTCAACATATTCATCTTCAAAGTTAAGTATTATTAACTTTGTTCCTCCTTTGTAAGAGTAGATAGATATGAATTTGTATTTTTCATCCATGCATTAGGATTATGTATATATTAATGTGAGTATATGTCTCTTATGCATGTTTAATTTATTATTTCTCACCCCTACTTTATGCCACAAGATTTAGTGAGCACTATATTAGATATTTTTTACTTATTAGTTTAGTGAGTTGTCAAAACATAGGACTCCCTTGGGTTATTACATGATTATGCTTGACTAGAGGCTTTGGAACCCTCCCTATCATAGTGTTTTATGGTAAGATATCCCCTAATCAGGTATAAAAGTTCCCCATATTGGTCATATTCCTAATTATGTAATATTTCCCCAATCAAAAGTGTATGGTATGATCTATATTATTTGAATTAGGATTAATTTATAGCCATGATGCATTTCTAATTGCTTACATTCTAGTTAAGCTGATGTGAATCTAAACCTTGTAGGTTTTATTTCACATTTTTTATTTTATCATTTTCTTTTTATATATTTGTGATATTAGATCAATAGTGTTAATTCAACTCTAACTTATGTGCACAGGTAAAACACATGGTTAAATCAATATGAATCTATTCTATTTGTGTAGGTTTTTCATTAGGTACATGCTATTAAGTCAACTTAGTCAACATAGTACACTTTTAGACTTCTATATCAGGGTACTAGGTCGACCCAATCAACACAATACACTTTCAAACATCTAGATCAGGCTACTAGGTTGACCCTATCAACTTTGTACATTTTTAGACTTCTAGATAACATATTAGGCCAACCTTATCGACATAATTCATTTTATAGGTTTTTAGTAAACATGAAACTACAAAGCTAGGTTGACCTAGTTGACCCAATTGCCAAATTTTACAAGTATAAATCAAGGTACTTCAATAACAATCTTATTTTCCTTTGCATCCTCTAACCCACCAAGGTTCATTTTATCCTTATTTTTCATTTCTATTATTCATTATAGTTCTATTTTTTATAGTTTGTAGTCTTTAAAAATACACCTTTACAATCAACTAGGTCGATCCTATCAATGTAGTTTTATATTCTATATTATGTTTGGAAAATAAGTTGACACTATCAATGTAGTTCTTTTTTAGACCCTTGATTTTGTAGTATAGAAGTGACACTGCCAACTCTATCATGTAATCTCTACATACATTATCATTTGATATGAAACTGTACAATGTTTTAAAGTTGGAATTAACACATATATGTTATTAATTAGCTCACACTTTCATTTCTTATTGCTTGTATGCTTAGAATAGATCACATAGTCTAATAGATGGTTTTTTAATATACCATTTAATTACACTATTTTATCTTTTATGCACACATTGCCAAATCATAAAATCTTAAAATGCATTTTAACAATTGTTTACCCAAGGCCTACCTACTTGGATTTCATCACCAAGGGGAAAGCCAACTTGGTTTTCTATCTAAGTATAAACATGTGGTTAATGGAATTTATTTTCTAATCAGCCAATACCCTTATTGTTGTGGTGTGTGAAGTGAGGGGTAGGACCCAATACCAACCCATTACCATTGTCAATATAGATCCCTTTCAGCCTAAACATCCTGAAACAATCCTTACATTGATTTTTAGTTCCTTGCTTATAGCCAACTTCCTATCACATCTAAAATCATATTCTAATAATCTAATAACATTCAAGATGACCACTTAGTCAGTTATTACTTTCCAAGTTGATTTATTGCTCTTTACTCGATTCTATGTTATATTGTAAAAACTTGCATTAGCTAGTATTGATGCAAGATTTTGTGTTATGTGATTCAATTGGACCAAACTCATTGACCCAATTGATTATGTGTTTCTTTTAATTTCTTAATTTTAAAAATAATTTAAAAATTGGTATCGTTTTAGTACATAGTCATTCTACTTGACATGGTCTCTTATAGACTACCTATTTTTCTCTTGCCTACTATATTAGGTTGATTATGTCAACTTTGTACACTTTTTTAGCCTCAATTTCTAGTATCAGGTTGACCCTATCAACTCTATATAGTTTTCAAACCTTATTTTATGTACTAAGTCAACCTTGTCGACTTTGTATAGTTTTCATACACTATTTTTTATACTAGGTTGACCTAGTTGAGTCTGTATAATTTTTTATCATTTCTTATTTCCTTAATTTCATATCACTTTTACCTTATTTATTTCTTATCCTTCATCATGAAATTCCTATTTGAAGATAACACTAAGTTTATTCAATAAATATGATTATTTTTACCAACCCTCATAGGGTCTCCCATAAGCATAATAGGGTTCCTCTCCTAGATGAGAGTAATGTTCATGTAACCACTTGCATAATGAACTATAAGACCCCTCATCATTCCTCTTTACTACATAATCCTCTTTTCTTACTTGAAGATAAACCCAAATTAGAGTATATCCCTGAAATGTTCTTCTTTATCTCTAAATTTCCTTAACATCGATGAAAGGATCCTTCTACCATTTACCATCTCATGATTAGTGATCAAGTTAAAGAGCCTCATTCACCTTCTCCCACATTCTCACATGGATTTTGGGGTACTATTTTCTTTGATTCTCAGCCTCTTCCCTCTATTATGAATCCTTCTCATACCATGACCTCTTCTTTTTTAACTTCTTCTACCTCCATGCCTAGTATATCCACTAACATGACAGGTTCTACATCTAGTGGTCTTCTTCTAAGACACATTCTCCTCAAATATTCCACTAGTGCATCATTTTTTACCCAAGTTAATCATGATTCTAGTGTTTCCTCTTCTCATCGATTCACTATTCCATCTTTTACCGCACAAGCAAATTTGCCACTAGTGACTCACATTCTAATAGTTCCTCTCAAGCTCTTATCAACACCAATAGTGGTACCCAAGCCACTAAATTCCAAATCTAATGCTTCAAATAATTCTAATGATACAACTCAAACCCATCAAATTTTATTTTAAATGCTTAATAAAATGAATACTTATCAAGCTCATAATATAAATCAAATGATGAGAATGCAAAATCACCTTCTCTATCTTCAAACTCACCCTCAACCAACACCTTGGGGCATGGATAATAATAATTTTCTCCCACCTCCTCTTTAAGATTCCCATGGTAATCTCATCCCTCAACCTCCTCTTGTCAATAATGAAATTACGAATCTTCAAAATGAGCCTCTTACAACTCAAATTGCTAATATTGATATAGGAGTTATCACCCCTACCATTTCTTACAATGGGTCAACTGATCCTACTCTCCATCTAAAAACATTTGGAAATATCTATAAATACTGGGTCAAATTAAATACCTTTTCTTCTACCAAGCTCTTATCCAAACCCCTCATGGGTGATGATTTAGATTAGTACAACCAACTTAAAACATATTATATTACTAGTTTGGAATATTTAGTAAACACTCTAGTAAAAGAGTTCCAAACAAGTGATCTTTTTAAGAATACTTTGGCCCATTTTATCAATTGTAAGCAACTTGAGACTAAAACTGATCAAGATTTTGTTAAATGATGGAAGACATTGTCTAATAAATGTGAACATAACATGGTCGATGATAATCGTTTCCATCTATTTTCCAATGCTCTTTTCCCCAAGTTTTAATATCATGCCCACACTCTCTCTCCACGTACCTTGGAAAAGGCCATTGACCAAGAAAAACATCAAGATTTCCTTATGCATCAATTTGAGTAACCCCAAACTTCTAAGGGTAATCGTATCTTACCAAAAAATAAAAATCATCATGATAATAATGATGGTGTCATAGACTATTATGATACCATTCACACTATTTAAGGTTTTGTTTCTAATCAGTCTTTGAAACTAGCTCCCCCTTCTCAATAATACACCAATTCTCACTTATCTTCACCTTAGACCATCAATGTTCACAAACCCTTATCCTTAGCTAAATTACTAGAATGTCTACCTAGGCCTCTAACATGAGAACTTGACCCCACTTATCTTATTAAATATTGGTATGATCCTAAAAAGTTTTGTTAGTTTGATGCTAATTGGGGTCATTCTCATGAGACCTGTAGGCAACTTTGTAATTTAGTTATGGATTTTCTTCTTAGTCTTAATTTTGATAATGATTCTATCATTCATAAATACCAACAATCCAATGACATTACTTTTAAATCTCATGAAACAAATACCAAATCTCAAGCCTTGAATCAAGCTAATGCTTATTTGGCTATATATAAAGACCCTATTCCAAATGACCAAGATAACCAAGATAAGCCCACCCCTTCCACCAATAATTTATAAAGTATTGTTGACCCAAATCTTGAAGAGAATGTGGTTAATATGACTAATAGGAGAAGGGTGGTTGTTTTCATTGATCCTCATCCTATCTACACTCCTTCGTTGTCCCACACATTTTATATTATCCAAGACTCTTCTCCCACTCACTTAAATGAGTTGGGGAAAGATGACATTATAAATTTTAATGACCCAATTCCTACTCCTCCCTTGGATAACACTTTCCATTTCATTTCTACCAACCCTCCATCTTCTTCACCTAACACTAATGACACTCAAGCCTCTATTAATGCTTCTTCTAACACTTCTCAAAACCAACTTGCACCAAATAATTCCTCTTATCAACAAATTTTATAACCTTTTTCTAAACCTTCTCCCTCTTATCAAAATAAATTCAAATTTAATTTGGCTTCTCCTTTTGAGGACCCTCTTCAACACTATGCACCTATTTCTAAAAATCTTCTCATGGGTTATGATGAGTGGGATCTCATCATGGAACTCACTAACCTCCCATCCAAAATTAAATCTATTGAGATTATAAGGACCTCTCTAGATCATCAAAACCATCTCATTCAACTCTTATTCAGAATAAAAATCCCTTGTCCTCCCCTAGTAGGATGTGAAGCAACCTTATTTGGATCTGAATATAGTATATTATAATAATGTGAAGAGATGTCCATACATATTGATGAAATAATGGACACTTTTCTTTCCCTAAAGTTTCCCATCACTTTAATTATTCCTAATGATATTTTAATTTATGTGAATGATCCTCCTCTATTCATTAGTGTCTACATTGGTGATATCCAAGTCAAGCATGCCTTGATTGATGAGGGTTCTGGCACCTGTGCTATCTCTCTTGATTTTATCAAAAGCCTTGGATATTCTGAATGCAATCTCAAATCCACATGCAACACATGTCAGGGATATGATAGAAGGAAAATTCCCCATTTAGGTTATGTGTGGATTCCCATTACCATCCCACTAATCACCATTCATGTGAAGGTGATGATATTTAACTTTCCTCTATCTTATGACATCCTGATTGGTAGGCCATGGACTTATCATATGAGAGAAGTTACTTTTTTTTCCTACTAATGCATTAAATTCCATCACAATGGAGATACATATATAGGATTCAAGGTGACACTAACCCTTGGAATTTTGAATAATTTGAAGACTATTGTGTCTTCAAGATTCCTACTCTTGAACCTTTGCCTAGTGTTCTATTCTATGAGTCTCAATAATTCAACTTTCTCATCAATTCCACTTGAGGTTAAAATGATCATCTTGAACTCATTGGGAATATTCCTTCTAACCTATTATATTTTGATGATGATGAACCTACATATTAAAACTTATGATCTCTCATCGCATCTCATCTCTTAGCTTTCTACTTATTTGTATCCTTGTTCTCACAAACCACATTGTGATGACATCCCTATTGTCTTAACTAATACTCAACATTCCATTCATCACACCTAATAAAATGATAATGTCATCCCTACCTGCATCATTTATCTTCATACACCTAATTATGATGATGGTTATACCTTATATGATCCATTCTTAGGTGATATTATTTAGGCCCATGCTGCTAAGATTATCTATTCTCATTCCTCTTTGCTTTAGCATTTTAGTGTATCTTCATGTATTCCATCATATATCATTAGAATTTTTACTCTTTATCATAGGATAGAGATGGTGTGAACACCTCCATTTTTTAAATAACCTTATAGGAGTATGCTTATGGATTGTGCTTTGACTAGGCCCTATCACTTTGTTAGGTATCAGGACCCCTAAAACTTGCTTATCCCTAATATGCATGCAACCCTTCTTATGACTTATATAGACCCCACCCCTCCCTTAGTAGAGATTGATTTGGAGACCATTACTTCTCCCATTTTAAATAAATCTATCCCTATTTTTGATCCCATCACTCCTTCCATTGAGCCTAGTTTAGTCCCTTCACCAACACCACCTTCCCTTGGTTATGGTTTTCTTCCTTTACCATAGATGGATATGTTGCCCACCAAATGGGTTATTGAGCCTTCCCAAGATATTTATTCTTTTATTACATTTCATCCAATGAGTACCTATATTAAGCTTACTCATTGGCATATCTATTGCTTTCATGGCACAGATAATCATTCATCCATGAATTATTACAAGTTGCATTAATATATTGATACTTTTTAGCTTTATATCCCTTAGTCCTTAGATGAGGCCATACCTCCTTTGAAGGTGTTAACTAATTATATTCATAGGTATGGAGAGGTGTATTTTTTTTGGCACCAATGTGGCACTCATCACATCGATCCTTTCCATATCCTTCAATATCACCTTAAAGATAATATCTTAACTATTATTGTACCTTCTACCATTCATCCCATAGGTCATTATTTCAATAAGGCTTCCCCTTATTCTCCTATGGTTCCACCTCTTATGTTTCTATCCCCTCCTATGGTCTCTTCATCACCTCCTATTCCTCCACTTATGAATCTTTCACCCATGGACTTCACCACTGGTGATCCCTTCATCTCCTACAAAGTATGCTCCCATGAATTCTTCTAAGCATCCCTTACCTAATATCCATCCTCAACATGATACATTAAGAATTTATACCTTTTATATTGAGGATATTAGACATGAATTATTTTCCCAATTTTTGTTGAAGATAGATGAGACATTAATTGTAGTTCGAATCAAACTTCATATAGATCTATCAGATGTTTTGGATAATGTGTGTGGGAAAATCTATTAGTGATTATGAATAAATGCATGGTGTTCTTACATTTTCATTTTTATTAAATATTTACTCCAATCTTGTCTTTATCTATTTGTTATATCATTCAACATTGTGTCAAATTCTTATCTATCTTACATGGTGACTTTAATTTTACACTTCATATTGCTTATAATGTCATTTATGTTTGCTTATGGATGTCTTATTTATCATTAATTTATTTTTATTATTGAGTTTATTTCTTAAAAACTCTGTTTTATTTTCATTATTATTTGCTTTCTCATCTCTATATACATGAATAAGTGTCATTATGACTTGGTTATACAAACCTTGTTCCTTTTAGTCATTCCTTCTTTACCATGTGATCAGCTATCAAATAATTAATCTTATTATAATATCCTTTCACCAATCTACTCTGGATATCCTTTTTCCCTTTATTATCTTTTCACAAACTAAGAATATACATGGTTGAGACTTGAGATAACATGTTGGTTCATTGTTAAGCCTAAGAGTTATAGCCAATCTTGTCTTTGGTCACTTAGCTTCCTTTAACCTAAGCCTACATCTCATTCATGTATATCACTCATTCTCTCATGATTGGTCATTCCAATTATTTATAGAGGAGGAAGCCTAAAAATCCTTTAAATTATCCAAAATCTAAATCATAAATAAAAGGCAATGATACAAAAGGCAAAACACATTCAAAGTTCTTAAAAAGGCAAATCACACTAAAAGACATGATTCAAAACACATATCCTTATTATAATAGAAGATCAAACTCCAAATTTGGCCTCATGATAGATCCAAGGTCCATTGGCATGTGGTAGTGCAATATATTATAAAATGAAAATCAATAAAATCTTTTAGTGCTACTTACTTTCTCGTGCAAGTACCCAATCTTTGTAGTAGACTAACAGCTCTATAAGGGGTCCTAAGGAATGGGGAGCATGTCATGGGAAGGTACGTCCATTTTAATTATATTTTACTAATATACCTTCATTATTTTATCTTAGTATAACACTTATTTACCTACACAACTTTATGTCTATAGCAAGCAGGCTTCCTTTGTACATTGATGGTCACTAGTCACTTAGTGTCTTCTCATGTCTTTAGTATGCCTCCTATTTCCTAGTATATTCACATAATATGCCTAATTTATGATCTTTATATATCATTTTTCATTCCCTACATTCCACATATTTCCTATTGAAAAATATTATTTTGTTGATCGATCACTCTCCTAGGGATTCCATTTGTGAGTTACACTGTAAGACCATGGATATGACCCGACCTTCCTAAAAAATTACCATAATTTCACATTCCTATTATCAAAACCCTATATTAATATATTTTCACATTTATTCCACCTCATTGGTTTTCTCTTTGTGAGATATAGTGTAAGACCACATATAGGACCTAGCCTTCCTCACAAAAAAATTCCAACAATCCAAGTCACAATCAAAATTACATGTGTCAAATATGAGATAAGATGTGATTGATTATGAGATAAGATGTTTCAAATATGAGATAATATGTGAAATGAGTGGAATAAATTCTCAACAAAATCTAAATAAATTTCTTATGGAATGACTATGAAGTCAGGAGCAAATTCCATTTGGTCTCTTGGAACAAAATTCACAATAAAAGATTTGGAGGCCTAGGCATAAGAAATATCCAAAGGATAAATAAAGCTATGATCTCCAATTTTGTGTGGAGATTCATATATACTAACTCAACCTAGAGTAATATATTATCTCATTAATACCTTCAAGGGAGGAACCTTGGTGTCATTCTAAAAGATGAGCAGTTTATTAGAGGATCACACATCTATAACTTCCTAATTGAGAATAGGGAGATATTTATTGAAGGATCCATATGGCACATGGGTAATAGAAGGAATATAAAATTTTTTGGGGACAAATGGAACACTAGTTTATCTCATATTTAGAGGAATATTGAACAACACATATAAGAGCATATAATGTAGAATTATGGGGAGTGTATTATTGATTATTGGAAAATGAGAAATGGATACAAGCATTGGATTGAAATCATATTGGATGGAGTAAACCATGATGAACAAACCAAAATTGATGACTTGAACAGGGCCCTCAAAAACATTCATATCTTTGAAATAGATAGGGAAGAGAAGCAAATGTGGATTGATTCCTTTAGCAAAAATTATAATTCCAAAGCTGGGTATGAAAGAATATCCTAAAACCAAGACACTGAGGTGAGCTGGAAAGGGGTATGGAAAAAATTATCACCCCAAAGATAGATTTATTTGTTTGGGTTTCCATTCAAGAGAATATTTTGATAGTTGATAATTTAAAGGAAAAAGGATGCATCATAACAAATAGATTTGTCCTATGTAAAGATGATAATGAAATTGTTTCTCATCTTCTCATTAACTATAAGTATACATAGAAAGTGTGGAATTTATTCTTGATAAAATTCAACATCTCATGGGCCAACCCAAGAACCCCATTTGAATTATGGTTAGGTTGGATCTACCCCATCAAAAATTCTCATCTTAAGAAGTTATGGAACCTTACCCTTCCACAAATTTGGTGGGGGATATGGGGAACTAAAAACAACATCATATTTAAGGATAAGAAGTACACTAGTAAGGTGACCTTGGAAAGAATTTTATCATCTATTAAGGAGAATTACAATTTCATCAAAAATAAAAAATCAAGGAACTCCTATCTTTTAAAAGATTACTAGCATAAAATTGGCAGATTGATTTATCAAGTATAGGAAATCTAGATCCTAAAGAGGAAGTTTGAAAGAGAACCAAACGAAAAGTCTCAATTAAAGGATAGATGAAAATAAATTTTGATGGTACATCAAAAGGAAATCTAAGAATTTTAGGAGGAGGAGGAATCATCAGAGATGCTAAAGGAAGGCTAATTGGGGATTATACAAGAGATATGGGTACTAAGGATAATCACTAGCTAGAGGCTTTAGCTACCCTTTGGGGCCTCAGAATAGATAACCAACTTAATATCCAAAAATTGGAAATAGAATGGGAATCCATGAACATAGTCAATTATCTAATTGGCAAACACCCCCCAAGTTGGACTTTAAAAAATATAATTGATGAAGCTAAGACAATACTAAACTCTTTACAGTAGGTACACATCCTTCACACATACATGGAGGGTAATGGAATTGTATATTGGTTTGCCAATGAGGGAATAAGAAATGTGGGCTTCAAAATATGGCTAGACCATGAGAATTTACCGAAAGAGGTTCTAAAAAGAATAACTAATGAAGGGAGAAAATATTTTATTAATATATAGTTACATGGTCCTCTTCATCATGACTAGGGGAAATTTTATGCTACTAGATATTATGTGGGATCTTAGACCCATCATCCCCAATCTTAATTGGGAGAAGCATCTAGAAAAAGAGAAAGAATGTGTTGTGCCTCATAATTCACTCCATGTCATTTTTAATTATGCTTCTAAGTGGTGTTTTAGAGGAGATAGGAAATGCATTCTAGATCCCCACATGAATAGCAAAATCAAGATGTGTTTACCCAATTGAATTGATCCCAAGCTTCAACTTGAGGTTAAATATAATAGCAGAGTTTGGAATGCCCTGTAGGTAGGGGGTCTTACTAGATTCATGGAAAAAATTGAGGGTTTTGATAGACATTTATCCAATTAGTTTTCTAGAGATTGGGAAGAAAGGGTTATTAATATCAATGGTGTCATGCTAGAAATAACTGAGGAGCTAATAACACATGTGATGGGTCTGAGCATAGAAGAAACCAAAATCTACTACTATCTAAGAGATTACAAATTGGATAAAGAGGCATTATTGGAAGAGGGTGAACAACTGGAAAAGTTACATAATGGTTCAATAGGGAATCTCTCCCTAAACAATATGATGAGGTAGATTTTCATCTCATTCCATATGTTACTTTATAAGGTTAGTATAATGTTGTCAGGTGGTCTATGTATAGGATGTGAAATTAATTTAGACATGGAGTTGGTTTCATCCTTCCATTTTTCATTCTCAACTCTATGGAAAATTCCATATAGAAATACAAAAATGGTAGTTACACAACCCCTAGACATGAGGGTGTTATATTTATAATTTATAAATACTTCAAGGGTATGAACCAATTTATGCCTGATATTCCCCAAAGAAAGGAATAAAAAATGAATGAAGGTCCAGTGGATATGAGAAAAATTAAGAAAATTACTAGTAAGTACCTGGGTAAACAAAGCAAGGATGTTAGTAATAAGGCAATTGAAATTGAAAAAGAGAAAAACAAAGATGGGAAAGGAACAAAACATGGAACAAGAGGGTATCAATAAA
The DNA here is from genome assembly GCA_037957365.1 of Torreya grandis. NCBI lineage: Eukaryota > Viridiplantae > Streptophyta > Pinopsida > Cupressales > Taxaceae > Torreya > Torreya grandis. The sequence goes on from JARHVA010009923.1 coordinate 86,970, forward strand.
TGTTTAAGAGGTTCTTCCAAAGGTACCATTGAAGACAAAGATAAGACTAAACCCAAGGAGTCTAAAAAATAACAAACCCCTCTATACAAAAATGGGGAAAGGAAATTTATTATTGTGGAAAGTGACAACAAAGAGAGGGAAGAGGATTGTAATAAGAATGAGTCCACAAATACTCAAAGGAATACTAAACTAGAAGGAAAATATTCAAACTAATGATATTGAGAAAGAATTGAAGGATCAGTGTCAAAAAGATAAAAACAAGGAGTTTAAATAAATTGAGAAATCACTCAAGAATAGGGAGAACACTGACATGTTGACTGAGGAATTAGAGATACAAAAGTCTCTCATGAGATGGTTCATGAGGGAAATGTTGATCATCAAAAATAGGATGAATAGTATGCAATAGGAAAATGAAAATTTATCTAAAGCTTGGATGGATAAAGAAGAGGACTTGTAGATTCAAAGACTTAGCTTCAGGGTTGACCTCCTTGAGCATGCCAATGAGGAACTAAAGAACAAACTCAATTTCATTATAAATTATAGTAAAATTTCTATGAATGAAGGACTTTAAAATATGAAAAACCTCCATGAGCACCTCAGATATTTATTTGATCCTAACTATATAGGTAAGGGAAAAGAGACAAAGGGCCAATACAATAGTGGAACCCACAACTTAAACTATAAAAGCATTATCAAGAAATTTAACACTAATCTCAATATACATGAAGGCATATTGGGAAGACGTCTCAAGGATTATGGATTAACCTAAGTTGTCTGATTATTTAGGAGTAGTTATTTAGCTACTCTCTTGTTATTTTTGTGTTGTGGTCTGTGATTATATTTTAGGGATGTTTCTTTTGTTTGGTTCTTCTTTGTTTTGATGTACTCCTAGGGTTTAGGGACCCTAGTTCAAACCCCCCCCTTTAACCTCAATAAAAAATATGTGATTGATTATGAAGTTATGTGTCATTGAAATGCTTCCCAAATTGATTTAATATGTTTTATGCTTATTTCATTACTCTTTCACTTTTATCTTCTTATTTTCTTATTACATGTAATAATCCAACCATTTCTTGAATTTTACATACTTCCCATCTTGAATTAGTGTGATAAATTTAAGACCCATTTTTCCAAATTTTTTTTCTCTTATACTTCCCAATGTGATTTAGTATGATTGAATAACTTAACTGATTTATTTTTATACCATTTGTCCTTTTACATGCTTTCTATTTTACTACATTATTTTCATACTTCCCAACATGATTTAATATGACTTTACTTATTTTAATTTGATACCAAATCTTTCACTTGGTTTAAAAAACAAACTTTTTGCCATCTTACCACCCCTTTTTTCTTTATACTTAGTCATTTTCTTGTTATTACACATTCCTATATTTTTGGTTGATTATATTTTATCAAGTCTTTTTTGCCTATTTATTTTTAACCATGCATGTGTCTTACATAATGATAGAAAATAAACCGTAACTCCCATATTTCCCATAGAATATACACCAAAAATTTAAATACATGTGCTAAAAACAAATATATCCAAGCATCCACAACGACAACCATAATGCAAACACATAAAATGAGCATCCAACTTCCAAAATCACACACACACACACACATGTATATATGTATATATGTGTATATATATATATATATACACACACACACACACACACACACACACACACATACATATATATATATATGTATATATGTGTATGTATATATGTATGTATGTATGTATGTGTATATATGTATATACATATATACATATATATGTATGTGTATACATACATACATATATATATATATATATATATATATATATAATATCATGTGTTTTTATACAAAATACAAAAATACATAGCTCTAACTCTATAGGTAGACCCCATCATGCCTATCTCGTGGCCTAGCCATGCTGCCCATAGATGCTTCAGTTTGACTCCTCTGAATAGAACACTATAAAGAGTTTGTTTGAGATCACAGTCTTAATACCTACCCCTATAGATGAGCCACTTAGGCCTATACATATCTAAACTAGGTTAGGGTTGCTAGATGTGTCACTCTCTCCTAGGCCTGTACCTATCCTAATTAGGTTAGGGTTGCTAGATGTGCCACTCTCTCTTAGGAATATACCTATCCCATCTATGTCATGATAGCTAAATGCATATCTCTCTCCTAAGCTAGGGCCTATCATTTTTTTCCTCTCTTCTACCCACTCCTACCGATGGATATATCCCTTTTTTATGTGCTTATAACCACCTCATAGCTTCCCTTACTAGTCTCAACTAGCTCGCTTGAGATAGGGTAGATGGTACCATGGGATCCTCTAACATGGCAAGGTCATATGGAATTAGTACCTTATCTAAGATATCATAGAGTGCTCCCCTCACTAGGGACCCCCATTTGGTCTCCTCCTCCTCTACATGATCTACAAAATGCTAACTAGATAAAAATTATATCGCTAAAATATATTAAAATCTATCTATCTATACTCTATCTCAAATAACTTACTCAAAATTTTAAACCATATTTTATTACCTAGATATGTGTCACTTGCCACTATCTTGCCATTTTCATGACCACCAAACACAATTTCCCCATCAGTGCATCCTAAAAGAACCTCGTTTGTAGGTTACTACCCAAAATCAAATCCCATAGTCACCACTCACACCCATCTCAAGCTACACCTAAGTGGTCTCTCTATCACCCAACTCTATCTTGGCCCATCTAAAGGGTTATTTAGGATGACTGTTATCTCTAATCTCTCCTGTTACTAATGCCTCCATCAATGTTGTGTTTGAAGTGGTCACTACTCCTCCTACTATCATGTTGGTGATGGTGCCTCTGACACTCTTACATATATATATATATATATATATATATATATATATATATATATATATATATATATATATATATATATATATATATATATATCTCCTCTCTCTCTTTGCTACCCATTGTGCCTGACATGTCCACAGTCTCTCATGTCATGGCTTAATCATTGGCCTAGCAACTAGTGGCCCTAATCCTCCTCTCCCCCTTGGCTCTCTCACATGTTAATCCTAAATGTGGGAACCACTATTAGTTTTTATTGGGTGAGTAAGTCCCATCTATCCTGGTATACAAGCCACTGTATGTCACTCTATCAACTAGGTATAGTGTCTAATAATATATGTCCATGCCAATGCTAGTGCCATTGTCTCCCAACTCAACCACACTATAGTAATGTGCCCATAAGGATGAAATATAATGTTTGCTCACTTCATCATCTATAACATTGGCATGTGGGGCATGACCCATGCTACCCGATCTTACTACCACCTTTACACCTGAGGTAACCTATCATCGACCACATAGGGAAACCCAATCGATCGATACATAGGGAACCTCTCATATATCCATGCAGTTAGAAATATAATAGGCCCTATTGACTTCTTCCCTCTAGACATCATCCCATACATGTCATGTAAAATTTGTGCCTAGATGACATAACCTAAGTCATATAACACCCTATGCTCACATATAATCGGGCATAAGGATATCATAAATAGTGGTACCTTACCATTTAACTTATGACATAACACATGTGTTGTCACAAATATTATCACCACCTTTAGGATATCTAGCATATATAAGGTATAAACATTGAACAAATTAACTCTCAATCTAGGGTATATCTTATCTGAGCCTATCACCCATATAAATAAGGCTCTCCTCTCTTCCTCATCATCTAGTACTTTTTTGACCATAGGTTTACCTACTATAGATAGTCCAAGAATAACATGGATGTCCTATAAAGTGATACCCATCTCAATGGTATCCCCCTCTACCTTCCACCTAAACATATTAGTCAACTATTCTTAGGCTCCCAAACACATGACTATCAAATATGAGCTTAGTGGAATCCTACACATATATACAATATCTCCTAAACCTAATGCAATTAATCTTGTTTTATCTTCAATTGATAATTAATCCAAAATATCTAGGAGCTATGCCATATCCACTAAGTGCCAAAATCTAAGATGCCCCTACAACCATAAAATATGTATTAGAACCTCCATGTCATTTATAATCAAAATACATTATTTTTAAATTTTAAACAAAAACAAGCCTAATTTACTTTAATTTATTCATTTTTAATCAATTTGAGCTAATTTTAGCCTACTCAGCCCTTCTATCCCTTAGTCAACCATTATGGGCCTTTCTAGCACTCTTTTGGCCTATTTCATGCATTTTCATACTATTTTGGTCACTTAGTCAAACATTAGGTTAACTAAAATTTATTTATTTTGACTAGGTTGACTTAACAAACTAAGTTGGCCCTTTACTTTTTCCCCTCTTAGTACAAAGTCGACAGAGTGGATTTTTTTACTAGGTCAACAATCATGTACTAAGTTAGAGTTTGGAAAACACACTAGGTCGACACATACCCACTAGATTGATAGTATGGATTTAGTAAAATTTTAGCTTACTAGGTTGACTATGTCAACTTAGTTGTTTTTTTCCTATCAACCCATTACATTACTAGTAATAAATGTCTTTCAACAGTTATTACTCTGATCCCTTCAAACCCATTTCCCCTATTATCTTTTCCTACCCTTATAAACTTTTTTTCATTCATTTTGGTTCCTAAAATTGCTTTAAAAAACAAATTTATTAAAAAAAATTAATTTCAATAAAATATTTAAAAACTAGTTTGAGATTCTTAGTTTTCTACCTATGTTGCACCCACTACCATTGTTGGGAGTCCCTCTCATCTTGTCTGTCATCTCCTCACCATCCTAGTTCATTTGGTCTCTCAAAGTTCTTTTTCTCTCACCCATAAGTCAAAAATAACAAACGACTTCCATTTCACCCTATTTAAACTTTTCAAAAATCTTAATCTTTGATATATTTTCCATCAGATTCCTTGTTTTACCCATATCTTTGTTTTTACTACATTTTTTGAACCATAAAATGTTCTAGAATCATGAAAACATAGAGAATTTTTTCCACTAATATATGCCTATCTTCAAAAAATTTCAATTTATGGCTATTTTTTGCACTAATTTATACAGGTTCACCTAATGTTCTTCACATTAGGATGCCTTCACTTCTATTGCAGTCTACTTATTTATCTAAAGTACTAAGGTAAGTAAAGGTATGTTTTTGTCAATTCTATACTTTTATTTACCTTATTTTCTACTTACTACATTTTACTTAGCATCAACATTATGTGTTATCATTTTCTATTCTTGAAGCACCATCTTGTGTTGCACTCATGTAACATGTGATGAGTTTTAAGTGGGGCGTATGTATACACATCATATTTTCAAACCTTTATCACTTGTTGACACTTTGTATCTTATAATAACCTATCGAGTCTCAATCTCTCGAAGTGCACACCCTAACGTGTGTACTAGGAAAGGGGTAGGTAGACCATTGGTGATATGTATGTTTTTTGTCCCTTTTCCACTTATTATATACACACTTGTCTCTTGAAAACCTTATCCCTAAGCTTATCCTTCTTTATTTCACATTTTCCAATCATTTTCCACCTTTTATCCTCCTTTTCCTAATATTAGCCCTTTTTTGACTGCCAACTATACTAGGTCAACTAGGTCAACCCTGTATAGTTTTAGGTAAAACTCACTTAAGGTCTAGGTCAGCTCTTGGCTGACCTAGCCCATAACCTAGTGAATTTTTATCCTTAATTGTGTTAGGTCGATTGGGTTGACCCTATCAACTAAAACTTTTAGAAGGGCTTAGGGTTAAATCCCCCCCCCCCCCACACACACACACAAAATATTATTTCATCATTATTTAGAGAAGAAAATAAGTAAGAGCTATTGCACATTCAATTATCCACCATTCTAATTCAGGAGAAAGCTCAGGGTTTCATATTTTCTTTGGAGATACGGATCTTATCTTACGGAAAAGTCTTTTGGATATGTTGATAGGTTGTGTAGTCTAGATCTGATATATCCTTATCATCCTTACATATCACAACAACCTCTTGTGAAGCACCTTATCCAAGGGAGAGATTGAGGCTTGATCGGTTCCTCTTCAAAGGTAAGTATTCCTAAATTTTTTCCTCCTTTATAAGAGTAGATAGATATGTATTTGTACTTATCTTCCATGCATTAGGATTCCATATATATTGATGTGAGTATATGTATTTTATGCATGTTTAATTTTATTATTTTTAACCCCCACTTTGTGCCACAAGCTTTGGTGAGTACTAGATTAGATTTTATTTACTTGTTATTAGTTTAGTGAGATATAAAAACATAAGACTCCCTTAGGGTTATTATGTGATTGTGCTTGACTAGAGGCTTTGTAAATCTCCATAGCATTGTGTATTGTGGAAAGAATTAGCCTAATCAAGTCTACTGGATCCCCATATTGGTTATATTCCTGATTATCTAATGTGTCCCCAATTAGAAGTGTATGGTATGATCTATCTTCTTCGAGTAAGGATTGATTTATAGACTTGATGTATTTTTGAATGCATATAGGAACAACATAGGTATTGAAGACTATTATAATTTAAAGTCAATCACTTATATCTCTCTCTTCTATGCAAATTATTTGAGATAGCATGACTTTTGTAGATAGAGCAATGACGCTTTCTCTGATGGTTGAATATATCACTTAGGCAACATATATATATCTAGTTTTATATTATCATTTATAATAGATTATCTAAAGTTTTCAAGTTTAACATCTTTCGATGATTACTTCTTGTAGTAATATGTGTATAATTTGAGTATTCAACCTAAATAATAATGAAAACACTATTGCTTGCTACATATTGTTGATCTAATTGATTTTAAAATTTATGTTTTAAATATATTTTATAAGAAAGATGTTTGTTTCTCAAATAAAATGATTTGTTTTGCTAAAGATGATGCTTTTTTTTGACTTACATATTTTGTTTATATTGTATTTTATTTGACTTTGATTTCTAATTTAGTTTAAATATGATTTTAGCTTAGTTTGTAATTTATCTAACTTCTTTTATATTAGTGTAGTTCTAATATTATTAGTTGTATTAATTTTTATTATTTGTTTTTGGTTTCTTTTATTAGATTAAATTTCTTAAGTTAGTTTAGTATTAAGTTTAATTAATATTAGATTAATTTTATTTTAGTTCTAGATTAGTTTAGATTAGATACCTTTTTGTTTTCTTAATTAGTTTGTTGTTTAATTGCTTAGTTAATAGATGTTATTGTTTGCATCTTTTATTTTTGATTGTTGAGTTATGTTTATGTTACTTGATTATTGAAGATATGCCTATAAATTGATTTAGTTTCTTATCTTCATTTTATCTTTATGCTTCTTTGTTTATTGTATTGGTATTTACTTGGAAGTTATAACAACAAAGAAAGATATTATTCTTAGAACAAAATTATATTATTGAATCAGATTTCTTTCTTTCAAGATATTACCTTTTTCATAGACTCTTCTCTGTTATATATGATTGATTACATATTTATATCTGAACTGATTCATTATTTAATACTATATTTTTGAATTATAATGGAATATGTTATATCCAATAGAATATTTATTATTTCTTAGAACATTTAAAAAACCCCTTGCATTTTGAAGATCATATTCAAACCTTTAGAACCTTAACATTACACTGATCAATTCCAACTTAACCTTCACAATAGGTGAAAGGGTTGATTACTTGATGAAACATTTTTCATCATCAATGCCTTATTATTCTATTCCCCCTCCTTAGTCATCATTGTTTTACTATACCTTTGGTTTCAAGAATAACACCTTATTTATCACACACACTCATTTACTAATACAATGGTTTAATTGATTTCACTTGTGTGTTTGTGTGTTATTTGTTTGTTTTATTATTTGTGTACTGATTTGTTACTTGGTTTCCTTAATTTAGTACATTATTCTTTTCATGTAAGTCTTGATTATTCATGTAATGATTTTAATTTTTTAACATTTGTATCTGAATTAAATTTGATTTTAGTGCATTTTTTTACATTTAAAGTTTGATTTTCCATATCTTGTTTTAAGTTGTATACATTTACATTTTGAATTCATAATTACAAACTTTGAAAAATAAATGTTATCATAATTCATTTCTAGATTATGATGCATACTATCATTTGTAATATTAAAAATCAAGTCTCAAAAGTCTAAGTAATGTAAAATTAATTATCTCTATCTATTTAATCCAATCATAAAACTAATAAAAATTTGATAAACTAATAATATCCATACGTAAACATCATAATAATTTCCATCACATCACTAAGTATAATATTTATCTCATCAATAATCATAATAACAACATCTCCAAATCAAAATCATATCAATCATGTCTAATCTAAGTAAAGGATACATAAGCAAATGAAATACACATCATGTGAGATAATAATAAAACTAATGGATCTCTCTCTATATATACATAAAAATGGATAATATATATAAATGAGAGTACATCTAAATCTTAGATCATCCAAGTACATCATAAAAATTTATACATCTCATGCATCAAAAACTATAGAGCTCTATATCAAGCTCAACTCTATCTATGCCCATCCTTGTTAGATATACCTTGTGTCATCTCATTTAGATCTCTCTTATTGTATCCTAAGGTAGGTCCAACTATGATAGAGGACCCATCGATGGTGCTAGAGAAGGTGAGCAATCCACATATATTACTAATGTGGAAGTCCTCTAAGATCTACTCAATCTCGATGTTGACCTTTGTGTACTATAATCATAAAAAATAGGACCCATGATTTTCAGTGGCAATACTACCTAATCCAAGATCCTATAGTAGTTGATCTAATCCTTAGCCTGAATGCTCGTATTAAAAAAATTTAGTAACCCCCTTCATGCCATAATCTCCAAAGCATTTTCTCACTCAAATTATACCCTGATTAAATCTATGTGGGCCATGTCTCTCTACCTATCTATGTTATCTCACTCTATTGACACATAATTCATCTATGCTTGAGTTTTATCTCACTTTGCTTAAGTATAATCTTTCTTTGTATTTATCTAATCCTATACCTCAAACATCCAACTTACCTATATCCTCAATCTATAGATCTATGCCTAATCTATGCTAACATGCCTATGTGATGAAGTCAACTATTATGAGTAGTGATCTAATTTAGCCTACAACTAGAGTATCTTATTATCCCTTGTAGTAATCTCCTACCTCAACCTATCATTAAGGGTTTGGTCAGTAGATGATACTATTAGTCTCAAGGAGATAGCCTATTCTAGATTTGTTGTCAAGTCTAAATCTTGATCCACATCTTCTATGTCCACCTCGACCATTTCCTCATCTATCCTTACCTCCACCTCCTCCTCTATTTACTCCACATATACCTCTACATCTATCTCGTCCTTTCCCTCTCCCTCCTTTACTCTAGAATCTACTCCAATCACTATGGGTATTATTCACAACACCCATAGTGGTACTTGTGCCTGAGCTCCCAAAACTCATTGTACCTATCCCTGATCACCACTCAATAGAGTGGTCAATCTCAATAACTACTATTGGGCCCAACATGTCACATAAGATGTAGTCACTCTTAGATCTACTAGACTTCTTATGTAATTCACTCTAATTTGCACATAAAAAAACCACAATTTGGTTTTTGGTTTTTAGTTTCAAATGTATTTTAACTATTCACCACCATCACCAGAGATGAAAATATCCAAGAAATAATCTCCTTGGAAATATTATAGTTTGATTTCTAATAATAATATATATTATGACTAATTAACACCCTCTCAAGAAGTAAGATATAATTTTTGGAGATTTGGCCAAGACCAAACAAAAGTGACCACTTGATAATAAAAGCTACCAATGAGATGGAGTCATTCAAGAACTATAAATATGAGTATGATCTTAATAAGGTCATTTAATATTGATTTCACACATGGTTAACCTATGTTTTAATTCATAAACCACATGGAAAAATTAACATCTCAAAGAGACAATCCTCTATACCACATTCAACCCGATAATCCACACTCCCTTACTACATTTTCATTTTCTATTTAAAAGTGTCGAAGAGAGGGAACAATTATAATGTAGTGTACTAAGGTATCATGATAAAGTTGGCTCATCATGAGTATAACATGGGATCTCGATTTGGTCCCTATATGTGTACCAAGGTCTCAATTACAATAACATCAATATATTACATATTATTCATAATATTGGAGTAATATGAATATAAGCATTGGTTGCCAAACATAAGTCTTTGAGTAATGACATATTTCATAGTAACCATCCACAACCTAAAATAAATATATTTAGTGAGACATAGACTATAATATTTCATATTATGTTAAGAATATATCAATCCTTTATAATTAACTAAATAAAAATCAGTTGGTATGATTTTGAATTTAATGGTTTATTATTATAGAGTGTTAATCATTAAGCTTAGCCAAAATATTCTAATCCCCTTCTAAATTTTCCTACCAACGCCAATTATCCACTAACTCACAATATGATTATAATATTAAAATT
>JARHVA010009923.1:102500-175000 GCA_037957365.1 Torreya grandis
ACATTATAAATTCATAGGAATAACAATGAAGAAATAAATAAAACAATATAAATCCATTTTCCTCTTCCTAACATGTTGCATCTGAGCACTCCCTCCCTTTAAATGCAAGTTGCCTTTCTCAATACTAAATAATCTACCAGGTGGGAAGGATTTTTTCCCCTTAAAATTTGATGTTCTTTAGCCAATAATGTCCACCTAGTCTAAGCAATCACAACCTAAATATATTATTATTTTTATATTTATATTTTTAATTTAAAAAAAAATCCTAAAATGTTGGACCTATATCTCCCTTCCACTCAACATTTCCAGGCAAAATTTTCCCCTAAGATTTAATGATATCCAATTTCTACTTCCTCTCACACTCAACCCCTTATTTATTTTTCTTATACTGAACATATTCATTAATGGTATTTAATCACAATATTTAATTTTTCCCCAAAAGTATATAATTATAAAATTACCCACATTTCCCTATGCTACTCACACTAGCCTATGTCATTCACATTTTCAAGACAATGCACAATGCACCAAGAGACAACTCACATGGTAGAGTAGGATAAAAACCCATGATGACCAAAATAAACTTTTTAATATCAACACCTCCCAAGATTCCCAAAATTTAAACATAATACATTGGATTCTCCCATTTTATTTATCATTCCAAGACAAGATCTCATACAATCCATAGGAAAAAATCACTTTTCCCACCATTGTGATTAAAAAAGTATGGAAATGAAGAATCACTTTTCCCAACATTTTAATAATATAATGTGTTTAAATGAAAAATCACTTTTCACAATATTTTAATAAAAAATGTGTTGAAATATTAATTCATGCATAATGACAATTTAACAAATCCTATTTATATTCCCCATGAGTGCTGCCCACTCCAACCTTACTTGGAAGATATTAAAATATACTAAAGGATCTATGGAAATCATTAACCATAGGTTTCATTTTTATTTTTATTTTATTTTAATTATTATTATTTTTTATAAAAATCACGTAATATTATAGAATCCTTATAGGTGAGGTGCACTCACTATATTTTAATAAGTTGTCAAAATTAATTATCACATTAAATATATGACTTTTTTATTGAGGAAAATAAATAAATAGATATTAATTTAACCTAAATAAAGTTAACCAGTTTTTATTGTAGCATACCAATAATCTTATGAATTTTCAACATTGCCTTATTACTCAAAGGCCTATTTTATTTCTTATTCACACTATTGTTCTCACTAGCATAAAATTTTCAAGTTATTTTCAATGAAATCCTTGTTATGTGGATCACTTAGGGTCAATAATGTCCATCCTAATTACAAATGTTTCTCATAAAGACAACACTTATCCTTCACCTATTTTCCATAGCTACCACATTAATTCTATTTTATAAGGATAAGGATGATTTTCCTAACCATAAGTGACTAAACATAATATCAATCTCAACCACACTATCCCATCTCCTATGCCATACACAAATTTACGTGGTAGATTCTTCAATATGCATACATGCACAAGACAAAAAAGGAAAGGATGAGGATGATTTCCCATAAAAGCCTTGTGTTAAGGGGTAGGGCATGACATTCACCTTCCCTTATAAAAGCATCATCCTCGATACTATAAATATATTCATAGTACTTTAATGGTAAAAATTTAAACTTATTTCCTTCTTCTCAAGAAAATGATATTCCTTAATCATTAAATAGAAAAATAGCATATTTTTTTAGAAAAATAAGTCTAGAAAGTCCTCTAGAAAAAGATAAATTCTCCTATTGTGAGGTAACTCTACCTTATTTTTATCTTAGTTTTTGGTTATCCCTTTCCATCCAACTTAAGGATTTTAGAAGAAATGTAGAATTTTCAAGATGATTCCCCATAATATTTGCTTCTCATTTCTCAAGAGATGTACTCGTCAACATAACCATAAAATAGATACTCAATGGAAGGCTACACAAGCCTAGTCTCAATGTAGTATGTCTCACATAATAACATGGGCTAAATAAGATCCTCTCATGATACAAGATTAACACTTAAGTTTATTTTTTAAGTAAGAAGTTTTTTAGAAAGGTGACAACACATTTCTAGTCATAATACCTATTTTAAAAGAATAAAATAGATAATTCATAATCTATTACTAGGATTATAAGTGTCAATAATGAAGTACAAGATAGGAATAAGTGATTCACAACATACCACAATAAATTTTTTTTATGGGATCTTCAACAAATTATATCACAAAACAAGAATCATATTTAATTTTTTTACAACCATCAACATTTAATACAAGATATGCATACTCGTGATAATTATGTTTATTATAACTAGATATCCATCTATGCATTCACCAATAATCATGTAATAATCACAATTTTAAGGAAATATAACATTAACTTCCTTTACTCACCTTCCACCTTTGCTCTTGCCACCTACATTCATAGGTGTATGTTAATGCATTAATGAGTATATAACATAAATAATCAAAATGTATGAACTAAATAAGGTCTTACCCACCCATAACCCTTGTCATGGCCATGAAATAAAATATAGATGCCTCCATATTTCAAACCCAATCATGAATGTAGCATATATATATATATATATATATATATATATATATATATATATATATATATATATATATATATATATATATATATGTATATATATATATATGTATATATATATATATATGTATATATATATATATATATATATGTATATATATATATATATATATATATGTATATATATATATGTATATGTATATATATGTATATATATATATATATATATATATATATGTATATGTATATGTGTATATATATATATATATATATATGTATATATATATGTATATATATATGTATATATATGTATATATATGTATATATATATATACATATATATATATATGTATATGTATATGTATATATATATGTATATGTATATATATGTATATGTATATGTATATGTATATGTATATATGTGTGTGTGTAAATATATATATATATATATATATATATATATATGTATATATATACATATATATATATACATGTACACACACACACACACATATATATACATATACATGTATATATATAAATATATATATATATATACATATACATATATATATACATATTCATACACACACACACACACACACACACACACACACACACACACACACACACACACACACACACAGTCAAGAGGAAACCAACATATAGCCTCTCATAGCCCCAAGTTCCTCCTTCAAATCCATCAACACTATGTATTTATCATAGTAATTAGATGAGGGGAACTAGCAAGCAACCAATCATGGCCCCAATTTCCTCCTTCAAGTCTATCAATAATGTGTATATAGCATAGTAATAAGATGAGGGGAACCCAAAACCATCCAATCATATCCCCAAGTTCTTCCTCAAGTATATAAAAGAAGGGAAGACAACAAGTATCCCATTAGGCCCCAAGCTTCTCCTTCATGAGCTCATAACATTGCACATGTATAAAATTATGATAGGAAGGGAACCGACAAATAGGCAATCATGACCCCAAGTTATACTTCCAAGACTCATGATAATTCACCTTTTTTCCATCACCCATACACATGTCATTAGAATAGAGACCAATAATACATCTGGATGTGGCGATGTCACCTACCATGGTAATATTTTCACATATCTATGTTTATCCAATAACATGCAATATATCATAATAACAAGAAGGGAACTAGTATGTAGCCTCCATGGCCCCAAGTTCCTCTCCTATCATAATTTTAGCACACATTTTCCATTATAACCATCAAATAGAAATTTTAACTTGTATTTTATCATAATAAAATGAGATATTCTTAAATAATAGTTTATGATCATAGCTACTCTTCTCAAATTAGAATAATAAGTGCCTCTCTTAATGCCATCATTTTCATAGAATAATAAGCATCATCTAAATGATTATTAGTAATTACTTCATCTTGTGAACATAGGATTTCAATAAAAGGATACTAGTATTGTGTTAGTGAATAAAACAAATCAATCAAAAACACACTAAACTAACACCCTAAGCCTATCTCAAAGGAGGAGCTTAGTTAAAAAAACAAAAATGGAAAACATAACTAAACATGAAAGAAAGAACTTCCTTTGCCTTCCTTGGATGCTCCAAAATGTTTTTTTTAGTGGCTTGCTTGGTTTGTGCTCATGAAGTCTTCATCAATGAAGTGTGGCTTCTTTCATCTCTCTTTAACACCATGTTTGGCTTTGTCTTGGATCAACAATTTGATATTATAACACTAATTGCAATGTATTTTGGAATTATTTGTGCATTATAACTTTGTATTATCCAAGCTTAAAAATAAATAGGCAAGGCCTCCTATTTATATATTTTTTAAATGGTTTAGGATCAACCATGACCGTCCATCTTAAGATTGTGATTGTGGCCATGAATTAATCTAAATTATGTAATTAAATTTATAGATATTCCACATAAATATTTGTAAAGAAGGGGCATTTAAGAGGCATGGGAGGTATTGATGAGGCATGGGAGGGTCTTAATGAGGCATAGGGTGGCTTGATGAGATATTTTATGCATTTATGACCTAGGGAAATCTTTCCCAAAAATGATGTCATTTGATGATGCAGATACTTAATATCAATTTTTAAAAATAAATATTCAAAAAGTTTCATGGAAAATTAAATTAAGCTCTTGATTTGGTTTAATTAGCCTTAAACATGATTATTCAACTTTGATGCAAAACCTTGGTAATTTATGCACAAATTAATTAAATTGGTCAAAATTTTCATATTATTGGCCCAAAATTTAACTAGATTGGAATTATAAGTCGATGTTAGATGCATTGGAATCATATTCCCATTTAGGATGGTGCCAACACAAAATAACAAAGGCACATGTATCATGTAATAAATTTGATAGAAAAGAGTAATCAAGTGCAAAAATGTTATTTTGAATCAAAGTGATTTGATCAAAGTTAGTTGTTTCATAAATTACATTGCACCATTTAATGATACCCTAGCAAAAATCAACACTTGAGTATAAAAAATTCAACTCTTTTAATGAATTTTAGTGTTTTTAAGCCAAATTATGCACTTTGGTAGAAAGTGGTTAAAATCTTGGTTGAAGGTTATCGATGGATAGTTTTAGGTGTCTACAGTTTGCCCCTATTTGGGAAGGCATTAGAAGCTATAAGCACAATAATTTATTCTTAAGTAATGATAAACTAACTATAATGATGATGAACTAACTATATGATGCCCCTTGAGGGAATGGTTGGCATAGTAGGTTGGCAAATGGTCCCTAAAAAAAAATGTGAAATGAGGGGACCAAAGAAAGGAAGATGATGGGGTGAAAACAAAATGAGTTTGAAAAAGTAGTCAAAATCATTAAGAATGCAAGTGGGATGGTGTACAATGGTTTTTCCAAAGGTGGTTATAAGCATTGTACCTTGATAATGGAAATATGGTATGATAACATAATGATTTTCCCAAAGGTGGTTATAATCATTGAGAAGATGGAGTTGTCTCAGTTAGGATAGACAAAAAAGATAACAACATGCCCCTGTTTGGGCATATAAAAAGGAAATTTGGTGAGAAACAATGATTTTCCCAAAGGCAGTTATAATCATTAGACCTTGATGATGGAAAACATGATTGACTTGGACAATAATGATGATAATCTGATATAGAGGATAAAGATGAATTGGGACAACCTACTATTTGGGAGATGCTCATTTGAACTAAAGAAAGGTTGAAATTCTTTCATTTTTTAATTACATTGTGTAGGATATGATTGGGATTGAATTGAGATGTCAGTGTTGAAGAGATGTTGATGCCACCATTTTTGAATAGACTTCCAGAAGCTAAAGTTTGTTGTATCATGTGTCGATAGGCATCATGAGACTTGGAAAAAATATGCATAAGGACTAACTCCCATAATCCAATACTAAATAGAAAATAATGCACCAATGATAGAAACTATGATGCTAATGTAGACATATGAATATGTATGGATTCAAGTGTAAGTGCAGGCAAGGAATCACCCAATGAATGCACATAGACCAAATCAAAGAAACAATGTTTAAAGTAAACAAATAGGCATGCAAAAAAAAATAAAAAGTAGAAATAAATAAATAAATAACTGAATATAAACCATATGAACATTGCCCCTATAAAATAGGCAATAACTTAATAAACTAAGAAAATGGGGTAATAGAAGAAAAGGAACGGGGTGGTCGAGTTATCTCTATATGTTATAAGTAAGAGGATGCTACCTACATAGTTCCATGGATGTAATATCCAAAAAAAACTTTAGGCCAAATTTAGTTCTCCTAGGAAATGGGAAGAAAATGATAAGTGATGAAAACAACATAATGGATGTGATAGAAGAATATGAATGGTCTTGTAAAAGGACAAGTGCATGGAAGAAAAGGCCAAAAAGGAGGGGGAAACTAAGTGACAAGTGATTTTCTTGTGATTTAGTAAGGGTTCCTAGAATCCTTAAGGAAAGGAAGTGGTTAATGGTTTTGGTTTTTTCTATGGTTTTACAAATGTTTTTGGAATTTTTAGAGTATCTCAACTCGATTGATAATGAAAAAACACTAAATTATTCAAACTCACAAAATGATGAAAGCATTACATAAGTTACTCACAAAATGGTGAGAGTATGGCTTAGGTTACTCAAAAAATGACAAGAACGTGGCTTAGGTTTCTTGTAAAATGGTGAGAACATGGCTTAAGTTACTCACAAAATAATGAGATCATGGATTAGGTTTCTCACAAAATGGTGAGAGTATGGCTTAGGTTACTCTCAAAAAGGTGAGAGCATGGCTTAGGTTACTTGTAAAATGGTGAGAGCATGACTTAAGATGATCATAAAATGGTAAGAGTGTGGCTTAGGTTTCACATAAAATGGTGAGAACATGGTTGGAAAGGGTGAATGAGATGACCTCAACAAGTATCGAGTATTACCTACATAGTGCTAGAGTAGGACCTCAAGTCACTATAGTTTTTCCCTATAATGGAGAAATTTGACTAGTGTAGTAGTCAATTCAAAAAAAATAGGCAAAATTAGTATAAATGCATAGTATAGTATAGAGAATGGATAATTGGTATGGCTAAGGCACAATAAACAAGTGTTGCCCCTAGTTTGCCCATAGGTAGTTATAATGGCATAGGTCATTGAGACTAATTTTCCCATAGGTAGTTATAATTAGGATCAAGATAATGAGAGAGAATGAAACATGAAATGAAGGATGAAACTACCAAATATTTATTATACTACTCCAAAATACTATCTCTATCTGAAATGCTTGAAATAACTACTAAAATTGATTGGATTCATTAGTGCTGAAAATGTGCAACTAATGGTGAAACCAAGATCAAATAGGATAGGTAGATATGATTCAAAACATGCTTGGTTGATATATTGGAATGGTAAAATTGATAAGTAATAGGTTAAGAGGAATGATAAGAATGATATTTAAACAAAGAATAATAGTGATAAAATGGCATAACTAAAACAATCCTTATAGATAATACACCATAGTGCTTAAGCATAGTACCACTTGAGGTGAATAATATTCATTGAATTAGGAAGTTCATCTTTGTCTAGTGTGGTGAGCCTATATGCTTCTGATCCATAATTTGAAATAATGATGAAAGGTCCTATCTAGTTTAGTTTGAATTTACCTTTATGCTTCTTCTCGACTGTGGTATTCTCTTGGTTTTCTTTAAGAACAAGATCACAAAGTTAAAATGTTTGATTCTTGATGCACTGATTGTAGTGGCCTTTGAGTTAGTTCGGATATGCCTAAATATTATTGAGCATAACTATGCATTTTTCATCAAGTAGGTCTAGCTCTTGCATGCAAGCTACTCAATAGTCATGATCATCTAGGACATGCTTGAAAGATATACATAGTGAAGGTAACTCAACCTTAATAAGAAGTATGGTTTCAGTACCAT
Source organism: Torreya grandis (assembly GCA_037957365.1). Taxonomy (NCBI): domain Eukaryota; kingdom Viridiplantae; phylum Streptophyta; class Pinopsida; order Cupressales; family Taxaceae; genus Torreya; species Torreya grandis. The sequence goes on from JARHVA010009923.1 coordinate 110,489, forward strand.
AAACAAGTGAGTATAAACTGGCTCTTATGGGGGTATGATGATTGGTATAGTATGCCCAAAGTGTGCAAAATATCTGAAGGTGCCAATGGCAACCGACATCATTGACAATATTTTTGTAAATGTTAACAATTATTTTGTTGGATACCTCAGCTTGACCATTACCTTGAGGGTAATATGTCATAGAGAAATATTGTGTAATATTGTATTCAATACATAACTATTTGACATCTTTGTTTTTGAAGGAACCTCCATTATTAGATATAATGTCGGAAGGGATACTGTAGCAATAGATGAGATGGTTGAAAATGAACTTGGAAATTTGCTTTCCAATCATGTAAGTGAGGGGTATAGATTTGAACCACTTAGTGAAATATTTAGTGGTGGTAAGGATATTTTTATGGCCATCTAAAGATGTAGGATCAATTTTCTCATTGAGGTCAAGTCCCCATGTAGCAAATGGCCATGGTGTCAACATTGGTTTTAGAGTCTTAGTTGGGGTATGAATCGGATTGGTATGTCATTGACATTTTTCGCACTTATTTACATATACAACTACATTTGTGTCTATTATGGGCCAATAATAACTAGTACTTAAAATATTTTTGGATAATACTACCCTGCTAGAGTGGACTCCACATACTCCTTCGTGTACTTCCTGTAATGCTAGTGTAGATTCTATCAAAGTTAAACAACAAAGTAGAGTTCCATTAAAACTATGGTAATAAAGGGTTGATCCAAGTAGATTATAATGATTGGAGTTATGGATAAAGGCTTTGGTTTATTTTTGGTAGAGGTCAGATGGTAAAACTTGGTCATAAAGGTAGTTGTAAAGGTTTGAGTACCAAATAGAACTAGGACCAACAATATCACAAATGACCATGATAGTGGAAGGCTCATGAGCTAGTGCGAATAAGTTCTCAATGAGGAAATGATAATCTATAGCCTTGTCTATTTGTTGAATCAAAGATATAATGGTGTCCATAGCATTTGCATTTCTATTACTTGCCCTTGGTATATGCTCAAATTGAATGCCAATAATCTATTATTTGAGAGTGCCAACCATGGCCTTATATGGAACCAAATTATCATCTTTAGTCTAAAAGTGGTATGTAACCTAATTAATGATTAACTAATAATCACCATAAACCTTGAGATGAGATAAATTCTATTGTACCACTTGCTCAATCCCTATAATAAGTGCTTCATATTCAGCCATGTTGTTAATACAAGGAAAAATGATCTTGAATGATTTAAAGATTAGATCCCCCTAGGGTGTAATAGATAAAAGGCCTACCCTTAATCCATGTGCCATGAATCATTCATCAAAATAGATATTCTAGTGATGTTCTTCAAGAGGTATGTCAATGATGGTCATTATAGATTCATCAAGAAATTGGAATGTGAGTGGCTCTATGTCTAAAGGGGTACTTCAACAAGATGATATTCAATAACTTGCCCCTTAATGGCTTTTTGATTGAAAAATTCAATGTCAAAATCACTAAGAAGCATGATCTATTTGGCCATTCTACCTTGTAAAGTTGTTTTAGATAGTAGATACATGATCAGATCTACTTTTGAAATGACCATGGTCTTATTGTTCAACATGTAGTGTCATAATTTTTGAGATACAAATACCATGGATAAACAAGGTTTTTTAATAGGCATATAGCTATGTTCATATGTGACCAATGTATAGATTAATTATTATATTGCATGCTCTTTTCCATTGTCATCATGTTGAGCTAGAAGTGCCCCCAATGCATTATTTATAGCTGATAGGTACAATAAAAATGGTTTTCCTAGCATAAGGGGTAACCAAATAGGTAGATTTGCTAGGTAATATTTTAGCTATTAAAAATTTGTTTGGTAGTGATTATCCAAGTGGAATGCAACTCCCTTTTTTAAAAAATGTGTTGATAGATAACACTTGTCTACTAACTAAGATATGAAGCATCAGATTGACTAGATCTTACCCTATAAGTTGTGGAGCTACTTCAAATTGATTGATGGTGGCATCTTTGTTGTAGCTTGGACTTTGGGTGGGTCAACTTCAATGCCCCTAAAAGACATGATGAAGCCAATTAATTTACCTAATGTTACTCTAAACACACTTTTCTTTAGATTCAATCAGACTTTGTACTCATGTAGTCTTTAAAATATTCTACATAGCACTATTGGATGGTGGGCCCTGGTTTTTAATTTGCCTAGTATGTCTTCGATGTAGTCTTCAACAATATCATGCATCATATCATATAATATGATGGTCATGACTCTTTGATAGGTGGTTATACCATTATTAAGATCAAATGACATTACCTGATAATAGAATATTCCCCATGGAGTCATGAATGTTATTTTGTGTTGATCTTCTAGTGGTATTTTGATCTAGTTATATCCTAAAAAGTCATCGATGAGTGAAATCATCTCGTAACCATCATAGAGTCTATGATCATGTCAATATTAGGCAATTTAAATTTATCCTTAGGGAAATATTTTTTTATGTCTAAAAAATTAGTACAAATTTTGATTCTTTCAAGATTTTTGCTAATAGGTACAACATTAGATATCCATTATGAGTAGTCAATAGATTAAATACATCATGCTTCTAAGAGTTTTTCCAAATCTTTATTTACTAATATATAAACTCAAGTATGCACCTTACATAACTTTTTATTAACTAGTTTGGCATCAGGATTTATGATAAGGTGATGTAAAACCAAGGCAGGGTCCAAACTTGGCATACCAAAATAAGCCCATGCAAATATATCTACAAATTCTCTCAATAGAGTTGTAAATAGTTCACATTCTTCCTTAGTGAGAGATGTACCTAATTTTATCCATTTTGGGTCTAATGGAGTCTCAATGTTTATTTCTATTGTATCTTCAACTATAAGGCTCGAGCCATTTTCTAGGATAGTAGGCAAAGACTTGAAGTATTGGACAATGTAAGGGTCCTCTGTTAGGACTTGCTCTTCATCTTCTCCTAGGCATGATGAATATGATTCCCCTAATGGGAGACCTGGCCATATGACAAAAATAGTTTTTTTTTTTTGAAGAATTTGATCAAACACTTGTTATTGCTCAAAACTAAACTCAGATCCATAGGTAAGTTCATCATTGGTGGTCTCCTAGTCTAAATTCAAATAAAAATGAAGACCCCCATCTAATAGTGCCTAAAATAGGTTTTCACCACTAGAATAGACTATATCTTTACTTTTTACCTAGTCAAAAAGCACCTTAAAGAGGTTTTCACTTTGGGACATCAATGTTTTATTTATTTAATTTTGGCTAAGGGTGTTTACCCATTCTCCAAAATAGGCTTCAAGATCCAATGTGATTAAGAATCCTAACTTATGATCTCCCAACCTAATGTTGTCTCAAAGGCCTAAAAAATCAAAAAATGCCTCATCATTCTGAAACTCATTAATCGGTAAACTGGATTCTTTTTGGTCCCAATCTATCAATTTGGGATATTATAATGGCAATGGGTTGTGATGAATGACTAGGGTAAGGTTACAAATGGTATTATTATCAAATAGGTTAGTCTTGGCTAGGTCAGTAAAGATAAGGCTATGATCAAACTCTACTTCACTATCAACATCATCATCACTATTTTTTGGTGATGGAATGTGAATAAGATATGTGGGGTCACCCCCAAGTGGTTTAAATCCAAGTCCATAGGGTCATTTATATTTGGTCATAGAAATTGGCTCAATGTTTCCTTTTTATTTGGTCTAAGGCCTTTTCCTTCATAGTCTTGATTCTTCATGATCCTATTGGGAATAGGATACTTTGTAATCTTATAATAATCATCTTTGTTGTCATTGTATAACCATGATTCATCTCCCTTGAGAAGGTTTGGTTCTAGGCTAGATGATAGTACAAACATGACATGTCCTTTATTTTTGCTCTTTTATTGAAAATACATGTGTGGGATAATTTTAGGTCTTCCAAAGGTCTTTAAATTCTAAGGAAGATTGGAAATATGAAAGTTATCATGCATTAAATATTATCTTGGGCCATTAGCTAAAATGGTGTAATGATTGGAAGCTTTAAGAGGCAGCATGTGAGAAAAGGAATCCAATGTATTATGATCTATACAATTATCCTATGGAGAATTAATAAGTATGGCCTTTCCTTTATCCTAATTAAAACTTGGATTCATGTCATATTGGTAATTATATATTTGAAACTTGACCTTAAGATGTTTATAGTGTTCATATGGGTGCAAATATTCTATAATATTTACTTCCATCCCTGAGTGGGAGAAATTGATACATTGGTCCAACATTGACAAGACTACACCAATCTCATGTAACCAAGGCCTACCTAAAAGCATATTATATGACAACTCAAGATCAAGCACATAGAAAAGTGTATTATGGGTTAAAGGTCCAATGATAACTAGAAGGCTAATGGTGCCTTATGATTTTATCTCTTGATTATCCTAGGCTTTGATAGTTATAGTTTCTGGCTGGAGATCTGCCATTGTGTACCTAAGAACCTTGATGAGATTTAGAGACACTATGTTGATACCTAATCCATTGTCTATAAGGACACATTTAAATTTATGTCACTTTATATAAACTTCCATGTATAATGGATTATTATGGAGTGGGCCAAGGGAAGATATATTTCTTTGGTTGAATGTGACTTATTGGGCAGGAGCTAGATGTCCAACCAAAGCTTGAAATTTATTAGGGGATATGTCATTGAAAATAGTGGGTTGGGTTAATAACTCATTCAAAATGTTTTTGTAGATTATCAACATTCGTAATAAATATAAAATGGAGATATGGGCTAGTGTCTTCTATAATTATTCCATAATATCAAACATCTTGTCTCAGACAATGTTAAATAGTTTATTTTGAGGCTGAATGATTGGTTGGATAATGGGTGAGGTGCTAGATGGTTTTGGGCCTGGAATGGTAATCTTTGATGTATGAGTTCTAATTTCACAATTAGAATTAAGTACAGGACCATGGTTGCTAACGAATGATGGTAATGGTGTAGGACCAAATAGGATAAGTCTTGATTGCCAGTGCACTTATATGTGGTCACGGGGTAAGGACAAGTTATTGATATAAGGTCCAAAAGTGAAAATCCTAGTTTATTTGTGTGCGGTCCCAAATCAAAAAAGGATTATCCATGTAATTTAGCTAAGTGGCATTATTTAGCAATGGTCTAGATTAATTGGTGATCAGTCTAGGATTAATGGAGATGGTATTAATGTTACCCCCTACAATATGACCTACAACCCTATTGTAGTCATGTGCAACTGCATGGTAGGTTTATTAGTTGTTACCATTCCGACCTTGGTTTTGTCCATTTTCTAATGTTATTGGTTATTCTATTAATTTTTTTGGTTTTGTTGGTTCAGATTTTGATTTTGATACTATTAATGTTGTTGTTATTATCATTTTTGTTATTATTATTGCTAGTTGTTGTGTTGGAAAAAAGGGTTTTGATAAATCCCAAGAGTTTGATTAGATGTGGAAGCACTACCATCCAATGTGATCTCCCCATTATCTAATATATTCTCAATCAAATGCTTGATTTGCACACATCTTCATAAATTGTGTCTATTGACCCGATGATATTCATATAATTCATTTTCATGATACCAATCAGGATAAGGAATGCCTTGGGGATAATGCTTTGGTATAGGCCAACTAATCAAATTAGCATCAACAAGTTTATGAAACACAAATTCAATAGGCTCTCCAAGGTCACTAAAAACACAATGAGTAGGTATTATTATCCTTGGAGGAGGGTTTTGCAATGGCAAAGGTTGTGGAATTTGTTGCACAGGTCTTGGTTGTTATGCTTGTGGCATTGGTTGAAGAGGTTGTTAGGTAGGAGTAAGCTAAAAAGGTGGTACAGGTTGAGCAAAAAATGTTTGCACCATATGGACATGATGTGACTCAATCACTCCATTTTACACAACATTCTTATTATGATTTATTTATTCTAGTCTTAGTTATTAGCCTATGCCAATTTTGATGCTTGTGCTTGGATTGGATGTTAGTTTTGGCTACTTCCTTGATTGGTACCTTGGTTATAATTAGTTTAATTAATCTTGATGACTCATTTATTAATGAGCAATCACTTCATCAACAAACCTTTTTCAATGATTTATTTAAAGGTATGTGCACACTATAGTTCCAAATGATAGGTTATCTCACTATGCAAGTTTTTAATGAATACAACATCTAATTTTTTATTTGGTAAATTATGAGTGAATAAACTTTCAAGTGATCTCCATCATTGTAGATAAATTTTAAAACTCTCACCATCTTTTTGTTTTTCTTATGTCAAATCGACTGATGAAATCTCATGTTCAAGATTGTAGGAAAAGTGTTGTACAAATGTTTTTGAAAGGTCATCAAAATCTGTTAGTAAATTCTTAGGCAACTTTAAAAACCACTCCAAGGCTTGTCCAGCTAATCTTCTTGAAAAAAACAATAAAAGGTATATATCACTATATGCCACTGGCTGGAATGTGATAAAGAACTTAGTTAAATGGGATTTGGGGTCACCTTTCCCTTTGTATTTATCAAATTCTGGTGTCTCATATCTTGAAGGAAATGGATCTGTAAGTACTCCATATTTAAATCATACGAACACACATCATCTAACTTAAACTTTTTAATCTATTTCCCCACTTGGATGGTGAAAATTGCATCCTTCATTTGTTGTAACTCTTTTTCTAGGAAACTTGTGGGAATATTGGCCTAGGTAGATGGTTGGGTGGTCACAATTAAAGCACTTTGACTAGGGTAAGATGGGGGTATTTGGTATACATTGGATTGGTTAGGGAACAAACTAGGAATATGCATACTCATATTAGGATATACTTGTTGAAATTTTACATTTGGTTATGTGATATTCTAGTTTGGGTTAGTGATGAAGGTTTGGCTTGGAGGATTTTGAGGTTGGGATGAAGGGATATAATGATATTATTCCTATTGTGGTTGAATAGGGACCTATTTCTAACTACTCAAACCTTTCTATTGAGTGGGAACTTGTGAGCCAATACCTTATCTCTAAACTTGTGGTATGCTCTGTATAAAAGGAAATTATTGCCTAACAGGTATTTGAAAGACATTAGAACTCCCTTATTATGTGAATCCTAGCTAGGAAGTAGAGGCATGTTAGAGATTTGACACCTATCATTGACCAACATGAATACACTATTGATTAAACATCATTTGGTTTTGAATTGGCATGTTGGTATGTGAAGAAGAAAGTATGTTTGTTACTACTTGATGAGTGGAACATTAGTTGCCCCTTGTTGATGTGGAAATATGTTTGACCTTTTCTTCATTGGTATAATCATTTGTGCTTGTTTTTGTGGAATGATACTCCTCACTTTTTTAGGAGGAATATGATTCATCACATTATGTTGTTGAGGCATGACATTGGTCATTGGTTGACTACCTGATCATGTTGATTGTGCACTTGATGAAGTAGTTAGTTGAGGTTGGGGTGCAAAATTTCCCATTCCTAGGTTTATAGATCTACTTATGGTATTAAGTAAAGGCATATGTTTTTGACTAGTTTTTTGTGTATTAGTACCACTTTAATTTGGAATGGATGTTGCTTGCACATTATCCACTATGTTTTTCTCATTATTTTATGTAGAAGTAGAAGACACTTCTTTGATAATTGGCATATGCAACAAGTTATCTATCGAACTGTTTTGCATGAATGGGTTTAAACTCTAATTTTATTGACTATTTAACTCTATCAAAACTCCTATTGAAGGAACTAATTCAATAAGAGGTTTACTCACCATGGTCATCTAATTGAAATTGTGTGCTATATTCAGGTAGGTTTGATATGCTATCTACATTTGGTTAAAGTGGTCTTCCATGAGGTTTTTTCATTTTTTAGGAATATTAGGGTCTTGATATGTCATTTGGACTAGAGTTAAAATATTTATAGAAGAGGCCTATTAAATATACAATAAGTTGTGAGGGATTCTTACTAGGCTTGGTAAACTTTCATTAGGGAAGTTTTCTAGAAACTTAGCCCCTAATTCTATGGCTCTAACCAAAATCTCATATTTTTTCTCCAACAAATGATTCTAAAAAAAAAATGGATCATATGTGGAAGGTGTATTAATAGAGTACAATTATTGAGGAACTAGTTATTAAACTATGGGTTTCATAGCTAGGTATTGTGCAATTTATTCTTGGTATTATTTTGAATATGGTGGTGTATTAACCAAATATTTAGTCAATGGATCTTGGTTTTATGCCCCTATTTGAGCATTATAAGAAGGACAAGGATCTGTCTCATAAGCAAGACTATTTGTGTAGGGGTCTTACACCATTTCTTCTTACACAACCACATTACTAATCCCTAAATTATACATAAGTCCACTATGAGTGTAGGAATACATATTGGGATCCATAGTAAATGTTTTTGTGATATAAAAGGAAGAGAGTTCTACAAAATCTAAAAAGACAGTGTTTAAAACATGATATTCAAACTTGGTCTAGATTTGTCAAAAGAATGGAAAGGTTTATGCAATGATTTGCGATAAAACAAGATAATGTTAAGTATCTAAAATTACATGTCTTATATAAAAGGATCAAGTAAATGGACCTAAAATCAAAATGCCAAACTCTAAGTTCAAAGTGTTTCAAATAAGTCTAAACTAGGAAAATAAACTATTGCTAAGTCTTTTAGCCAAATGCAGCATCAAAATCTAGACTCAAACAAGGCATGTGCTAGGACTCTTGGCCAAATAGACTCAAAAGCTAAACTTTGAAATATATGATATTTTTAATCTAATGGATTTGAAACACTTCTAAAAAAATTAAGCTTTTGACTCTTGGACATGAAATCAATTAAATAGGTATAAGGTATGAAACAAAAGGCACTTTAGGGATAGTTTGTTTTCTCACAAATAATGGTAGAAAACTTGGATATTTGACAAATATGCTAGAAAAATATAAATAATGTAACTGAGATAGACAAATATTAACAAAAGGTATACTCAGATTGGCTTGAAAAATGTGCACAAACTTGAATTCTATGCAAAAAAGGTCTATGAAACAATATTTGAAATGTTTTTGGCAGTGTAACAACACTAAAATACTCAAAAGATATTAAAAAATGTTTGTTTTAAAAACTCTCTAAGGAAAATATGGTTTCTCACAAATTTGGTAGCGTAACACTACCTTTCTTAACTCAAATGACATACATATCTTCAAAGTTTTGACAATATGTCTAAGGAAAAAAGGTATGCATTCAAATAATCTCAATGGAAATAGGATAGTAAAACAAAAATGGTTGGTGCATAGACCAAAGTGTAAGTTTTTAGCACAAAATGACTTAAGTCTATCAAGTGGTGATAATGATTATGAGTCTTAAATAGCCATTAACCTAAATTGGAAATTGAACCTAAGTTCCCTCAAGTTTAGTGCAAATGGAAAACCCACTTATCAAATCAACCATATGAACTTATGAAGGTGAAAATTTAAATTTGGATTATAAATGAAGGACTTTAAACAATGTTTGGTAATATTCTAGACTCAATTAGGTATCATAACTACACTTAAGTGGATGATATGACGTTTTGATGAACTTTGAACAAGGCAAATTAATGATTCACATGGGCAACATAATGCCTCTTTATTCAAATTAAAATGAGGACTATGTGTTTTGGTTTGTATCATTTGTTCACACCAATTTTTGACTCCAAACAAGACTTTAATCTAGGACAAAACCAACTAATTAATCGCTCTTAAGTCTTAAAGTGATAAGGTTTCTTGGTATTTTTGGAATCTATCAATATATGTCATTTGAGAGGCTTTTAGTGTTCATATAAAAATTAAAATATTCATTATATAGTAAGGTTTTTATAAAACCCCTTATCTCAAATGAAAATACTATGACATGGACCTTGAGTCACACCTTGCACCAGCAACACTTCCATGGCAAGTGGGGATTTTTCTAAGAGTGATAAGTTTTTGAACATCTAAATGGATAAATTGCCAAATAACTTTCGCATCACATTGAAAAAGAAATACACTTAAATTGGCTATCTATATCACTTGGATTATTGTAAAAATGTCTTATCCCTTTTGCAATCACTACATCCATCACTTGCTCAGTGTAGTGTGATGTCTAAAGTGCATATATGTCCCATGTACAACTCCAACACTAGAATGTGGTTTAATCGCTCAAACCTCTAATCCTAGTGGGAGTGGTTGAAGTTAATGCTAGGAGATGAAACCCCAGGTCAAAGCTTCTCTATATAATTTTTGGGAGGTAATGAAGTCCCCCTCACAAGCCAAGATGCAATAAAATAAATGACTAATATAAAGACTTTAGGGTCATTTCAAGATCACCTAAACTATTATGAGTTTTCGGGAAGTGCTTTAAAAGACATTATTTCTATGCCTTGGACTAGGCATTTTTGCAATAAGGATGGTGTTTTTGATTCCATAATTTCCCTAAAGGGGATGGATAGAAGAGCATACACGTAACATCCCTCTTTTTCCCAATCAAATTCTAAGTTTAAAAAACTATTGAAAACAAAATTTGACAAGTGAGTTCAATTTTAAGCACCAAATGAAAGATTAGGTGGTGTTCTTTTGATCCCTTGGTCTTAAGTTGTAAAAACATGTAAATATTACAACAAAAAAGGCTAAATGAAACAATACACACCTAATTTTTTTTTAAACCCAAAGTTTGAAGTGTTCAAGACTTAGCATGTTAAAGATTAATTTTAGGAATTAAATTTGAAGTGTGCATGATTTTAACCAAATTTTTTTTAAAACTCTAAATTGAAGTGTATGATTAGTTAAAATACCCACATTAACTTCCAAACCTTCCTTTAAACCTAAAAAAACAAGATTAAGATTTCCTAATTTGAAGCACTTTAGAGGATGAGATAAGGAATTTTGAAAAATAAGATCTTGGATTGACAATCGAGTTGGGTTGATAGTTGAGTTGGGTTAGCAGGTGAGTTGGGGTCGGGTTGGGGTGAGTCAGGATGAGTTTAGGTTGAGTTAGAGTTGAGTTAGGTTGAGTTGGGGCTGAGTTGGGGTTGATTTAGGGTGAGTCAGGACAAGTTGGACACACAATCGAACTAGGTTACACAGTCTTGAGAACAAAACTATGGCTTAAAAAAAAAAAGATTTTTGCTCAAATATTTACCTTGTTTACCTACACACTCCAAGATCTTGCATGACAATGCTTAGTAGGTTTATTTTAAGTGCAATTTCACCAAATTTGTTAAATTAAGTCCCACCAAGAATGACATATTTGAACATAGGATTGCAATATAAGGAGATAAGTATTATGTTAGTGAATAAAACAAATCAATAAAAAACATACTAAAACACCCTAAGCCTATCTCAAAGGAGGAAATTAGTTAAAAAAAAATGTAAAACACAACTAAAACATGAAAGTCCTTGGATGCTCCAAAATGCTTGTTTTAGTGGCTTACTCGGTTTGTGCTCATGAAGTCTTCATCAAAGAAGCGTGGTTACTTTCATCTCTCCTTGGCACCATTTTTGGATTTGGCTTGGCTCAAAAATTTGGAATTATAACACTAATTTTAATGGCTGTTATTAATATTTGTGCTTTATAAGTTTGCATTATCCAAGCTTAAAAATCAATAGGTAAGGCCTCTTATTTATAAATTTTTGAAATGGTTTAGGACAACCATGACCATCCATCTCAAGATTGAGATGTGTGGCCATTAATTAATTAAAATTATGTAATTAAATTCATAAATATCCCCCATAAATATTTGGAAAGAAGGGCATTTAAGAGGCATGGGAGGCATTGATGAGGCATGGGAGGATCTTAATGAGGAATTGGGTGGCTTGATGAGATATTTTATGCATATATGGACTAAAGATGTCTTTCCAAGAAATGATGTCATTTGATGATGTAGATATTCAATATCAATTTCTAAAAATAAATATTTAAAAATTTTCATGAAAAATTAACTTAAGCTCTTGATTTGGTTTAATTAGCCTTAAACATGATTAGTCAACTTTGATGCAAAACCTTGGCAATTTGTGCACAAATTAATCAAATTGGTAAAAATTTTCATATTATTGGCTTGAAATTTGACTAGATTAGAATTGGAAGTCGATGTTAGATGCTTTGGAACCATATTCCCATTTAGGATGTTTTCACTACAAAATAACAAAGGCACGTGTCTCATGCAATAAATTTGATAGAAAAGAGCAATCCAGAGCACCCATGTGTGAAAATGTCATTTTGAATAAAAATTATCTAATCAAATTTAGTTGATTCATAAATTACATTGCCCCATTTAATTATACCTTGGCAAAAATTGGCACTTGAATATAAAAAATTTCAACTCTTTTAATGCATTTTAGCATTTTTAAGCCAAATTGTGCACTTTGGTAGAAATCGGTCAAAAGCTTGGTTGAAGGTTATTGATGGCCAGTTTTAGGTGTTTACACATCTAAAATATATGGTAATTAAATTTAATAGAAAATACCAGTCCTCTTATGTCCAAGCTATTCCACTAACATTCAAGGGAAACAATGTTTGTCTACTCAACTCTTAATCCACATCATTCAAGGCATAAAAGATGCACTGCAACTATCATTCCTTAACATGTAGATGTTTAATGTAATAATATACTCAATCATGGAGGTACCACATACAAGGTCCAAGGGTTTTATATGCAAAAATAATACTCCAAAATTTACTTTGTTTGGTCTAAATTTTATTAACACTCTAAACATACCCACTATAGAAGTATCACTTGAATAAAGATTTTATTCACCATGGAAGCAAATGAACCAAGAGAATAATTCATCCTAGATCTCTTAGTGTTGTAACCATGATTTGATACCAAGTGTAATGCACTCTGATCCACACATAACAAAACCACAACTTTTTTTTGGTTTCTAGTTTCAAATGTATTTATACTATTCACCATGATCACTAGAGATGATAATAACTAGGAAAGAATCTCCTTAGCAAGATTACAATTTGATTTCTAATAATAATTTATGTTATGACTACTTAACACCAGCTCAAGTAGTAAGATATAGTTTTTGGAGCTTTGGCCATGACCAAACAAAAGTGACCACTCGATAGTAAAAGCTACCAACAAGATAGAGTCATTCTCGAAGTAAAAATATGAGTATGATCTTAAAAATTTCCTTTAATGTTGATTTCACACATGGTTAACTTATGTTTTAATTTATAAACCATATGTGAAATCAACATTAAAGGAAAATTTTAAGATCCACAAGATATAGTTTTTGGAGCTTTGGCCATGACCAAACAAAAGTGACCACTCGATAGTAAAAGCTACCAACAAGATGGAGTCATTATCGAAGTAAAAATATGAGTATGATCTTAAAAATTTCCTTTAATGTTGATTTCACACATGGTTAACTTATGTTTTAATTTATAAACCATATGAAAGGATTAAAGCCTCAAATATACAATCCTCCATACCATTTTCAACCCCAATAATCCACATTCCCTTATTATATTTTTATCTACTATTTAAAGGTGTTGAAGAGAGGGAACAATTATAATGTAGTGTACTAAGGTATCATGATAAAGTTATCTCATCATGAGTATAACATGGGATCTTGATTTGGTCCTTATATGTGTACCAAGGTCTTAATTATAATAACATCAAGATATTACATATTATTCATAATTGGAGACATTCAAAAACTACACATGACAACTTTTGATGTCAAATTACCTTTTGACCCTCATTCGACCTCGCATCTAGTGGACCACCTAGTCAATTAGACTCACTTGACCCTATCAAATCCCTAACACATTTGGTTAAATCATTTAACTCACCCTTTTTAACTTCCTTTAAACTATTTTTATCTAACCCCTTAATTATTGATGGTCAGCCTAACCATCGATGGTTAGCCTGACTGTCGACGGTCAGGTCTCTAAGCCTAATTTAAAGTTTTAAAGAATTGACAACTTTATGTGAGATAAGAATCTCCTTGAATGGAAACTTTATTTTAAAACTTGATTTAAAACATTATGAATTAACAACTTTATCCCTTATCAAATTAGTAACTTCCTCCATCCCAATTAACAACTTCATCCTATAAAAGGAGAAGAGGAGGAAGTAAAATGGATCCACAATCCAAAATATTACATCCAAGATCTCTTAAATATAGGTATTCAACATCCTTTAAATAGGCAAGAAACATCATTAGAGACTTGAAGCTCTATCAGAATCACTTTCAAAATCCAAAGTACTGTCACTCTAGCCAAATCACTTTAGCATTCCACCATCAAGTTTCAGGTATCTTTTACTTATTTTCATTGGTTTATCTTATTTCTAACCTTTCAACCCTATCAGGCCCATCAACATCTTATTTTCACCCCTCAATCTTAGAATAGACCTTTATTTTCCTAAATATTCAATTTTCACCTACTTTTTTTTATCATTTCTAGATCTACATAGGAAAATGGCGATGGTTAGCACAACCATTGATGGTCACCTCAACCATCGACAATTACCCAACCATCGATGATCAGCCTAAAGTGTTGATGGTTCACTTGACCACTGATGGTCACTATGGCACAAAAAATATAGAAATCTATTTATAACCCTGTAACCCTAATGAAACCCAACTTTCTTAATGTTTGCCTGACCATAGTGCTTTTTTGATTTTTTGAACTAGACGTCAAACATTTTTAGCATAAGTATTGACCAAATTTTGCTAATTTAGTTGTTTTATTTAAGAAAAATCATTTATTTTCTCCTATGTGCATGAATTTACTTTCATATTATTGAATGCAAGAATCATTTCTATTCATTTATATCAACTTAATTGTTATAATAGTGGATTGACATCCTCCTAGCAAATAATATGCTTCTTAGATCTAGTGTAAGCTAGGAATTACACTCAACTATCCATATAACAACTCCTTTTTCTAGTGTCTTTCATATCTATAGGTTATTCCTTCTTATCCAAAGAGGATTTCCCATCATCTGGATCAATGCATGCACTTTTACAAAGTATTCTTCTCACACCCAATTACTAGTTTCATTATTTAATTTCAAAATTAAGAAATGAGTGAAATTAACTTAAACATTTTGGCATGCCTGATGGGACATAGCTCCCTTTTTATTTCTTTATTATTTTTTCATCAAATGAAATCTAAAAATTTATTTTTGGGCATAAAATAAACATCTTGCATACATTGATTTCCCACTTCTCATAGTTCATCTAGTAATTCAGGAGGCAAAGTAATTAATCATAGCTTTCACATTTGTCATCACACACTTAAGCCAAACCACAAAATAATTAACAAATCAAAACATATATGAGGCAAGGCTTGACTAGGATTTCATCACTTAGTGACAACCTTACCCCTTCCAGCTATCTTACTTATATTTCACCACCAAGGGGAGAACCACTCAGTTCTGTAGTTGAGTATAAACTCTGAACTTGATATATTTTGGCTAAGCTCTCAACACTCTTACCATTATAGGACTGTGAAGTGAGGGGGTAGGCCATAATACCAAGCCACGTACTAAATTTCAACATAGATTTCTATCTTAAGCACCTAAACAACCTGAAACCAACCGTAGATTTCTTATTTAATACTCAATCTATGAGCCAAATTCCCTCTTCACACTTTTTAAGGCATAAGCCAAAATCGATCTAAAAGGAATCCTAGGTTTTAATGCACTTTTATTATATGAATTATTTATATTGAATTATTTTATTATGATTGATTTTAATTTGAGGTATGAGTTTTGTCATATTATTTTCTCACATGGTCTTTACTAGATGAAAACTGAGAAACCAAACTGATCAACCACCACCTTCTTCTTCTTCTTCCTCCATGGAATATAATTCTAATGATGAGGGTTCACATCATTTTTTCCCCCTCCTACCAGAATCTTGATTATTTTTAGGGTGATGCAGATTTCATTACCTTCCTTGATAACAATCTGATGGCCCTTCAACATTATCTTAAAAACTTACCTCACTATACCTCTATTGCTTCAGTTCCTTCTATGGACCCACCTTATGGTATGCCTCCCCATATTATGGTGGGTACCACCTCAACCTAACCCTTACTAAACCAAGCCTCTTCTTCCTCCAATATCCCATCTACTACTACTACCTAAGCCCAATCCAACATTCTAACCTCCAACCAAACATCTCCTACTACACCCCACACTTTACATATAGGTTCAACTTTACCTCTAGTTACGTATATTCCACCTACCATGGGGTTATCTTCTACCCCTATTTACACCCTTCCCTTTATTACAACCACTCCACCAACTTCTACCCCATTTTAGAACTTGGTGCTTTCTATACCTCAAACACTCCCACCCATTATCACTAGAGTCACCACTCAAACTCAACCCACTACCTCAACCATACCTTTAATCCAACCCACGTCCATCCCTCAACAAGTACCCATGACAACCTATCAATATGTCTCTAATCCACAAGGGTATATATCACCTTCCACTCAACCATTTGTGCCAATCAACCCTTATGTGACATCATCTCAACCTCTTGTCACCACTTACCAATATGTGGCTTCTTCAATGCCTTCTATCACTTATCCAAACATAGCTTCCGCCAACCTCAATAGAATGTGACCCTTAATTATGTAGCTTCCCAACCCCAACTAGATTTGATCAAGATGCTAATGGATAAAATGACCAACTTGGAGTCATCCATCATCGGGTCTCATAACCTTTTATCCTATGATCAAATTTCTAAAAAACCCATTCATTTATCTATGCCCATCCATTCTTATCCTCCTCAATGAGAATTACCCAAGTTTTCAAAATTCCAAGGCAAAGAGGACCCCCAACAATATTTGAGAGCATTCCATCATTTTTGTTATTTAATCACATATGATGATGTTTTCCTTCTTTGAACCTTCCCCATGTCCTTATTTAGACCTGCCCTTGATTGGTATAGTGCTCTTCCCATGCAATCTATATTTTATTTCTCCCAATTGGCCCAAACATTTTTAGAGCAATTCTTAGTAAATATATCTAAAAATGTTTCTATTACTGTCTTTTATTCTATTAAGAAATTTGATGATGACTCAATAGTTGATTTTGTTGCTAGATGGAGAGTTCTCATCAACCAACTTTCTTTTTCCTTGCCCCAACCTAAATTGATTGAACTCTTCTCTCAGGGTTGTGCCAAACATATAACCCCCACTCTTCAAGTTCAAAATTTCAAATTTTTTGATGAGGCATCCACCATGGCATTAAAATTGGAAAATTGAGCCATTAACAAAGGGAAATTGAAATTATGGAACAAAAATTATAGATTTAAATCTAATTACCCTTCCTCCACCAAAACCACTAACCAATCCAATACCAAAGTAAAAGCATCCACAAACTCAATTGTTCTCAAAACCACTCCACCTCCCACTATCAACCAACCACCTCAGACTAATTCTTCCAACCCTTCTTATCGACAAAACTAAAACCAAAACTGAGCTACTCTAAAACAATATACTCCCATTGGAGAATTATATGCATCAATTTTGGATAAATTACTCAAATCCAATCACATCCAACTTACACCTATTAAAACACCCCAATAATTTGATGCTTCTTGCCTTGTACCTGGGTGATATAATGAAAATGACCATTATGCCTTTCACCAAGTTGTAAGATATGACATTAATAGATGTAATACCTTCAAAAGTCTTGTCTAAAATTTGATTGATAATGGAGAACTTGCATTTGATAATCCTAATGCACCTAAATAATACCTTGAAATAATTTGAAATATTTTTACCAATCATGCTCCTTCCAACCAACACCATGACAATAAACATGAATCATATCACCCTCATGAGGCACACACAATCAATGTTATTAATAATGATTCTATTATTGAAGAGACCATTACCCTAATCATCTAAATGGATATAGTGAACTCACCTCCTCTTCCTTTAGATACCCCAATGGAGGAATCAACCACCCCTCTCTCTTCACTTGATGAGACCTTAGCCTTATCTACTTCTCCTTTGATGGAAACACCAAAGGAGATAACCATTGTTTTAACCATTCATTCTTCTTCCACTCCACCCATTTAAGTGGTGAAACTTTCCCCCATTCCTTTAGACACCCAAACTAAGGAAGCAACCATGCCCACTTTGTCACTTGGGGAAAACACACCTACCTCCCTCATCTCAAAACCATCCACTCCCTCTTTAGAATCTATCAAAAAACAAGAGAAGGTTACATCATCTACCAAACCACCAATTTTGGAACCTTATATCAAAAATAAGGATAGAGAAACCATTCCCTCTTCTCCACCAAAGGGCTTAAGCTTTGAAACCAATGACCAAGGAACCAAAACCATCTATAAGCCATTTTCTAGGTTATTACAAAGTTTAAAGTTCACTTTCTAACCTAACTTTGATAGAGACACCTTTTGGCATCGAATTGTACTTCCTTACCAAAGAAAATTTGAACCCTCAACTTCACTTGAATCCACCTTTAAACCCATTTCCTCTTCACTAAATACCTCTTCCAAAACCATAAGTTAACCATCCCAATCAATTTCATCTAAAATTATGAAATCACCTTACACCTCTCTCACTAAACGAATCAAGACTCTAGGAATCCTTCCCATACCTAACCACACTCACCCCACTTCGAGGCTAGACTTAACCCTATCTAGTCCACCAAAGAAACCCCCAACTAAACTAATTAATAAATTAAAGTCACCCAAACCTCTACTTTGAACTAGACCCATACCACCTTCTTCCCACTTACCATCTATCTTAGGACCCCATCCTTCTACCATTTAATTTACCTATTCTTCTTCTAAGAAACCATCCCCCTTTTCTCCACTTATACCCATCAAACCATCTATTTATCCATCATTTTTAACTAGCCTATTTACCTCTACTTTCCCACCTATAATTAAACCTTTGTTGAAATATTTAACCTCCAAACCAATCGTAACCAAGATAAATTAACCAAAACCACCAATTAAAACCATTCCTCCAACCACAACTACCATGGTAAAGCCTAGACCCAAAAAGGCACCCAACCCTAAATCTATAAACCCATCACCTCTAATGCCTTTGAATGAATCCTACTCAACTATCTTATAGAGGTTGTTGTAAACTTCTACCGTTAGCCTACCACCTATCAAACCATTCTACCCTTCCAATACCAAACCCTCTTGGTTCAATGATAACTTGATCTATGCATACCATAGGGCATTGAGAAATGAAATAGATAATTAAAAATATCTCCAAGAACTCTTTCATATCCTATATGATGAGGATGATCTATTATCAGATGAACCCTTCTTACCCCCATTACCAATCTTACCATCCACCTAACCTACCCAACCTTTACCTACTCTCCCAATCCTACCTAAGGATGAAAGGGAGGAATCAGAGAAACCACCAAACCCATTAAAACCCTTATCCACATTATTCATGTGGTTACATGATCCTAAGCTGAATATAAAGATAAGGTAAAATTGAAAGCATCCATTCCATGAACTTACCCTTTAACCCCTCAACTTTCCAATCAAAACCAAACACCTACACTTATGCCACTACCAAAGCCCAAAGTATCCATTTTAGGATCCTCTACCTCCAACCCATTTGAATCCATCCAGTGTATCATGTTGAAACAACTTCACTAGACACTAGTGAAAATGAGTCTTTATGAACTAGTCAACACCTTGCCCCACCATCATTAGGCACTAATCAAGGATCTGTAATCTATAGAGGTTCAACCAGATGATCCTTAACCTCTTACACCCTTGATTAGAACCCTCCAAATTTATACCCTTGTTACCTTTCAGGAACTTGGAATACCTCCCACTCATCCTAAGGATTTCAATCCTCCCCTCTTCATCATAGCATACATCAATCAAACTTGCATTAAAAGGGTGATGATTGATGGATGAGCTAGCATTAACATTATCTCCTCCCATGCATATGACCAACTTTAGCTACCCAAAAATATCATGTTAGAAAGTACAATGTTCTTTTACTCTTTTAATGATACCATTGCCATTACCTTAGGGATTGTTATCCTCCATATTCTCTTTGGGCCTCATACCATTCTTAAACTATTTTATGTTATAGAGGGCGAGTTCTAATTCAATGTGTTACTCAGATTCCTTTGGATCCATGCTATGAGTTGTGTCCCTTCCACCTTATCCCGATGTGTCAAATTTGAGCAAGAGGGACAAGTTATTACCATCAAAGCTAACCCTAGTCCCTTTGCCTCTTGTAATATGACATACCAGCCTATAACATTCTTATTCCTCCTTCATCTATCTCATCACCAACTTCTAACAAAACCACCCCACCAACTAAAATCATCAACACTTCTACTCACAATGATGATAAATCATCAACTAGATCAACCATCCCTTCATCCCAAATTCTAACTGAGGACCCTTTGCAATCCACAATTTAATGTCTTTCTCTTGGGAAATATCAACTTTTAGCCTTAGATTCTTTCTCTACTCCATAAGAATATGGGAACCTCAAATATGACCCTTCATATGATTTCGACATTGGAACCATCATCCCTTTTGGGCTCCCCAACAACCAAATAACTTTCATCTATGGGGGACTTGATCATCTAGTTCTCACTCCTACCACTACCTCATTTATCTGACCATTCACTACCAATTTTTCTTACCTAGACAAACTAGCCTTTGCCAAAGCTTATCTTTACCAATGTGCTTGGTAGGGGTTTAGTCTTGGCCTCTATGAATAGGGACCTCATGAGTTACCCATAATCAAAACACAAAAACCTTGTGAGTTCTTTGGCCTTGGGTTTATACCACCAAAATAACCCACATCACCAAAACCCATTACTGCCATTGATGAATAACTTCCATTCTCACCAACCCCATCTCCCTCTAACTTTGAGGACTCTGATATCATCCCATATAATTTTGTTTTTGATCAATACTTTTATTTTGGGCACCTTAACTTATCAAAAGGATGATCAAACTAAAACCCTTCCTCTCATCAATCTTGAAATGGTTGAATGCAATTCTCCTACCATCAACACCATCCAACATCAAAATTATGATTCTATTCTTGCCTACCTCAGTACAAGGGATTCTTCAATTCATAAATCTCTCCCTCTTGAGAACCAAAATATGCTTAATTAATCCACTATCGATGTTAATTTGGGATCTTAAGATAACCCCTATATCATCAAAATTAGTCAATCTTTAAATTCCATGGAGAAACGAGATTACCCTTCTTTCTTTTTGAGACTGCAACATAGCATTTGCATGGTCTTATTAGGATATGCCCAGAATTGAACCTTATATTTCCATCCACATAATTTTTACCCATCTTGAGGCTAAACTAGTTTGATAAAAGCTTCATAGGCTGCATCCTCACATAGCCCTTCTTGTCAAAAAAGAGCTTCAACATCTCTTATCCGTTGACTTCATTCAGCCCATCGACTATCCACAATAGCTTTCCAACATAGTTCCCATCACCAAACCCATAGGGGGCCTTTGCCTTTGCATAAATTTTTGTGACCTCAACCTTGCTTTCCCTAAGGATGACTTTCCTCTACCCAACATCAACCAACTTGTTGATCTTATATTCAGCCATAAAATGTTATCTCTCATGGATGGTTTCTCAAGATATAATCAAATCTTGATTTCCCCCAAAGATCAACATAAAACTTCCTTTATCACCCCATTGGTAATCTTTTGGTACAGGGTCATACTCTTTGGACTCAAGAATGTTGGAGTAACCTATCAGTAGGACATGACCTATATCTTTCATGATCTCATCCATAAAATCATATAAGACTATGTGGATGATCTCTTTGGGAAATCTAAACACCGAAAAGATCACCTATCTATTCTTACCATTATCTTTGATTGACTAATCCATTATCATGTCAAGCTCAACCCTAAGAAATGTGTTTTTAGAGTCCTATCAAGAAATCTTCTAGTTTCATCATCTCTTTTTATGGAATAAAAATAGACCCCACAAAATTTATAGCAATCTTGGAGATGCCTCCTCCTACCAACCTTACCCAACTCTACAACCTGTAAGGTGAACTTCAATCCATCCATCATTTCATCTCTTAGCTATCAGATAAATGTCAACCTTTCCACCACCTCTTAAGGAAAGATACCTCTTTTAAGTGGACCAAAAAATGTCAACAAGCCTTTGATTCAATCAAGGAGTATATTCTCTCTCTACTCATCCTCATCCCTCCTATGGAAGACTAGCATTTTTACATCTATATATCCACCATAGACCATTCCCTAGGGACAATGCTTGCTCATCATGATAAATAGAATAAAGAGCAAGCCATCTATTATATTAGGTTTATCCTCATCAAATATGAAACTTAGTATACCCATCCTTAAAAAAATTGCCTCACCTTAGTTTTCATGGCCTCTAAACTCCATCACTATATTCTAAATCATAAAACATATGTCATCACTAACACTGACCCCCTCAAATATATGCACTCTAAGCCATACCAAAACTAGTGTATGGCTAAGTGGCTCATGCTCCTAGTTGAGTTTGATCTTGAGTTATTTCCACATAATTCCATTAAATGACAAGTAATAATTGATTAATTGGCTGAGGATCCTCTACCAGACAACCAACCTCTTCCTCTTGCCTTCTTAGATAAGTCCATTGTAACTCTTTTTCAATAAGAACCCACCTACCAAATGACTATGTTTTTTGATGGCTCTAAATGCCAAAATGGTGGGGGTGCCTAAGTTATTCTCATTTCCCTTAATGGTGAACATCTTTCCCTTTCCTTTAAACTCAACTTTGAATACACCAACAATATATCTGAATACTAATTCCTAGTCATAGGTCTCCAAACTACCATAGCCTTAAGATTCAAAATAATTAGTGTCTTTAGTGACTCTTAGCTAGTCATCAGCTAGGTCATAGGATCTTATCAATGTAAAAATGATGTCCCAATGAAGTGTAAACAACTTATGGACTTACTCTTAGCATTATTAAATATTTACACTATCTAATCAGTTCCTTAATCTACCAATAAATTTATAGACACAATGGCATCCCTTGCTTCTCAAATCCCATCTCAACTTACCAAATATAAACTATTTGTTACCATCCATCACTTTATCACACCTTCATATATCAGTTCTGATCTTCCCACCATTTTTAGTGTGGAAACATCTCTTTCTGACATATGGTATGACTAAACTTTCAACTATCATAACCTTGGCATTATTCCTCCCAACCTTTCAAAGAATTCCCAAAGAGATTTTGTTTAGAGTACCTCTTGTTACACCATACTAGGAGGAATTATTTACAAACATATCTTCGATGACATCCTTCTTCATTATCTCCATAGTCATGAATCCTCCCAAACCATCAAGTAAATACATGATGGAGTCTTTGGGTGATATTTTAGTGGTAGACCATTGCTAAGTGTATCCTTTACCTTGTCTATTATTGGCCCACCCTCAATCAATATTGTTGTGACTATGTAAAGAAGTGTGTCAGATGTCAACAACATGCTAACTTACATCATGTACCTTCTCATGGCCTTCAATTATTCAAAGATTATTGGCCCTTCTCATAATGGGTTCTTGACCTTATTAGGGAAATCAATCCCCATTCTTCACAATGGTACCAATATATCATTACTGCTATTGAATATCTCACCAAGTGATTGGAGGATATCCCCCTTATATCCACCAAAGCTAAAAAGGTTATCGACTTCATTAATCATAATATCATCTACTGATTTGTTGTTCCCCATAATATCATCACTGATAATGGAAAATATTTTAAAAAACCAAAATGCCAAGGTCTCTGTGATGATTTTGGCATCAATTTAAGTTTTTCCTCACCTTACCATCTATAAGCTAATGGATAGGTGAAAGCCTATAAAAAAATCTCATCAAAATGGTCACCAAAGTAGTAAGTGATTTAGGTTGGGATTGGCACTTTCATATACCTTTGGATTTATGGGCTTATTACACTAGCATTCAAACCTCTAGGGGTACTACCCCTTTATCTTTCATCTTTAGAGCTGAGGAAATCTTGCCTCTTGAAGTCTAAATTCCATCCCTTCACATATATTTACATGAAATCCTTTTCAAGAGTGAATATCATCAAGAATGACTTACATGTCTTGAATTCCTTGATGAACATCACCTCACAGTCCTTTATCATCTTTATATCTATCAATAATGAATCAATCATGCATACAAATAAGAACTTGAAAGAGTGAGAGTTCAACATCAGAGACCTTATCCTTAAGGAAAACTAACATGTAACTAATATGGAGAAGAGTAAAAATGGAAAGTTTTCTTTCAATTAGCTTGGACCTTACATCATAACCCATAAGTATGGATCAAGAGCTTATCATTTGTCCTATCTTGAATGAAAATTAGAACCTAAGCCTCTTAACACTTCACACTTGTGTCCTTTATATTGTTGAAACAAGGATTGATCTTACCCGTGTGTCTAACTTAAGCTCATCCCTTAGTTTATGAGATTTTTACTTCCTTTACGCTACCTATCCCTAATCCCCTTGGGAACAATTAATTACAACATAGAACCATGTGATTATCCATCATAATTATAGCCTAATCCTAAGAATGGGTACCATGGCTCTACCCATGGCATGGTTCTCATGGATACTTTTCATCTCTAGTCAGATAGAATCCCATGATTGCTTGTCTCTCAAACCACTTTCCCCATCCATCATTGACCTTTTGTTCCAAAGTATTACCTCCATAAAGGTAAACCTTTAATCTTAAGTAGACTTGTCCATGTCCAATCCTGCATTCAAAATCCCTTAGGTCCATATCTCACATTTCAAATTGCTCCCTTGAGTGATAGTTTCCCAATAATTAAAATTTGCTTAAAAATAAATTGCTCCCTTGAAGGACAACTATACAAATTAAATTCTAGACCACTCCCTTGAAGGATGGCTAAGAGATAATCATTTGAAGCTTATCGCATTGATCAGCTTCACCAACTTGTCAAAATAGTAAAATCAATAAAAAACCCTATATCATAATCAAATTAAGTAAGCCACAATCAGTTCTTATAATTACCATTTGTAGACTTCCCACATCGATCAATCTATACGTTATTCCAATACACCATAATCATCCCATATATATGGAATTTATAGACTTCCCCTATATTAATCAGTCTACATATCACGTTAAGTCATGGACTTATCTATTCCAATTCTTTTGTCACCTATAAAAGGGACAAGCTAACCCACATCAGGTTACCATTTCACCTATTTCCCATTCAACCATCTACTTATCTTTCCCTCCACACCTTTTCTCAAATCAAGGGAATATGAGATTACTTGATGAAAAGTGATCAAGACACCATCTTTCTCAATCAAATTCATGATCTTATGAGGCATTTGATAAGCTTCTATTCACTAAGTAAACCCAACAATGTTTTTCTTGT
Source organism: Torreya grandis (assembly GCA_037957365.1). NCBI lineage: Eukaryota > Viridiplantae > Streptophyta > Pinopsida > Cupressales > Taxaceae > Torreya > Torreya grandis. The sequence goes on from JARHVA010009923.1 coordinate 135,944, forward strand.
TTTTAGGTCCTTGTCAACCCAAAACATCATGTCTTTTCTTTGCCCTCTATTAGCTCATATGGATGTATGTCTCATAATTCTTACATATTTCTCACATTTAGTCTGTTCCCTACACCTAGTTTATGTTCTTTCATTACATCTATGTCCTAAACATTCACAAACATCATTATAACCCTAAGAGCCATATCCCATCTATGAACCTAAACATCATGCACCTCATCATCTAAATGAACAAATAAAACCATCTTATCTATCTTCATAAACAAGCACATCATCCCTCATATGCACACAAACATTACCTAAAATTATCAATAAAACACAGTTTAATTCCTTCATCTCATCATCCATATTCTGTACCTATCAAAAAACATTGCATATTATTTATCTTCATCTCATCTCATAGATAATGGAAGATGGGCATCCTGCCTTTCATAAACCATAAAACACAAAGCATACATAGTCATCAATATCCAAAATCATAACCTAACCACATATCCATAATCCTATCCATAACTCACATTGTGTTAACAAAACAACATAAACCATATCAAATACATCATAATCTCTCATCCCTATGCCACATCATAATTATGATCTCATAACAATGTCATATTTATAAACATTATCATCATTTTATCAACACTTCTACATCAACTAATTTGTCACAAACATAAATCAAATATACTTTAAAAACATCTATTTCATATCCATAAATAACATCATGAACAAAACTATTCAATATCCATATTTATATCCTATCTATCCATTTCACAAAGCACATACATCCATGAATGAAATCATAAATCACATAAATGAATCAATCATCTACATATCTAAACTCATGCATCACTAAGCTCATGCCATTATCATCATTAAAACAACATGGATATACATTTCATCATCATAATATACCATATCCATCACATGAACAATAACAATCAATCTACATACCCTCTCATGAGCAAAAATCCTCATAATCATGCCAAAATAATACATAATCACTAAATATAATAAAACATTATAGAATAATCATCATGTCATATGTTAATGTGTCATCAATATAATGTCAACAATATAATAAACATAATCAACAAATGCTCATCATATACATCAATAAGAAAATACATTAAATAATGTATCCATGTCTCTCTCAATCATATACATCACATGTCATCAGCATACAAGTCAGTATCAAAATCAAAATAATATACATAATCTCATCTATCAGGCCCCTAGTACACCACTACCACTGGCCCCATCTACACCTACACTACCATCTAGTGGTGGCTCCCCTGATATCCCTCCATGTCCCACTATCAAGGCCCACTATCTTGGAGTTAATATAGATGGACCCCATGCTAAGCTAGCCTCTTACTCCCCATATCTCATCTCCAATGGAAATTATGCTATCACTATCACCTCATAATATCTCATCTCCTAAATGGTGGATAGGTAATATGTCCTTATAATTGTGTTAGGAGGTCCTACTACTACTATTATGGCCACTCCTATCCTCTATCTCAATGAATCTCTCTCTCGAGTCACTAAATCTAGGGAGGTCCTCACTGTATCATGCTCATTAATCAAAGTATCAACCTACCCCTATAAGGTGATAATTTGTGCCTATAACATGGCCACCTATCCATGTAACCCTGTGATCTAGGCCTATGTTGTTACTAATGTTGTTTTCACTTGACCATTCTATATCGATGCCCCTATAGGGTCCACATCCATAGGCTATTACCATAGTCACCCCATCTAAATTTAGCCACCATATATTTGGCCTAGTACCAAGTTGCATAGCCATCTACCATACATCATCAATGGTTTCTCTAGTTGATAGGTCTTCATAATCTAGTATGACATCCTATGGTTATGGCATAAGTAGTAACAACTTAGCCTCCTTCTTCCTATGTCAATGAAAATATAGTGGGATCCCCTGTACCAATCTAAACTACCATTAAACTTAGTCGAAGGGAATTAGCTCGGTCTCCCCATCTCTCCTCCCATAAATCTAAAGCCAATTTTATAAGGATAATGTGTGGTACCAGTGCTTGGGCTAATTAGGCTAATCCACATATGGCCTCCATATCACATATCCTACTACTAAACCCTCCAATGTGTCACATAATTAGTCAATGTCTCTGGCTCCTCCACCTACTCTTGTCAAAGCATCAATATACCTCCATCGCATGAAGCTAATTGGAAAGGATACATGGGTAAAAGACTACCATGGTATCCCTAATGATCTCATAACCTAAATGTGCTCATATTCCTAGTAGTGGAGCACAAACCTGACACTAATCCCATACCATCTATGTCCTTAGAAGGCCTAGAGTTCTTTGTAAATCTAGACTAGTAGCATTAGGGCCCATCCAAACACATTCCTCCCTAATAACATCTCCAGCAGTACCACTAATATAAAGTATGGAAATTATTTATGGATCAAATGAGGTAAAGCAAAATAAATCACTACCATCATCATCATCATCACCATCATCAACAAGCATCTATCCCCTGGGGCTCTCTAGTATAATGATGTGATCCCAAATCCACCTATAAGCCACCTAATATGAACCTAGTATACTCTATACAAGATATCCATATGGTAATCCCACTCACTCCTAATATGATAGATAGGCTACCCCCAAATGGGTAACCATGTGATCTTCATCGCATCCTCTAATAAGATGGTCATCTCTCTAGTCAACAATATGAAGGTGTTCATCATTGGCTCCCATCTATCGATGAGCATAAATATCATGCAAACATCTCATTGTAGGTGTTGATAATGAATCATATCACCTAGGACTACAATCTCCATGTCCCTCCAATCCTCTATGGTCATCACATCCCAAACCTCAATAAATATCTTAGGGACTTGATCCCTCATTTGAATCTGATCATGGGCCTGCATAATAATCATATTAGTATGAACACTTAGTTTTCCAAATCACACTCAATATCAACCTAAACCTACCATTTTCAACCTATTCCACTCTAGCCCTTCACATTTCCCATCTTACACTCAACACAAACCATTACCTTTATTTGCAAAAATTTTAACACCTAAATACTTTTATCCCCAAAACTAGCCATATTATGCATACCTTTCATTCGAACTCCCCAACATCGACCCTAACACGTAATTTTAAAGAACCTATATGTTTTTACTTACTCAACTCTACCCACCTTCCCTTCATCCTATCTTCCATATGTTTGACCTTTACCACCCACTTGATGGACCTCTTAAAACATTTCACCCTCTTACCCTTTACCCCACTTCAACACTTTAACATTTAAGAATTTACAACCTTCCCACACTTTCAATATATTCTAAAAAACTTTCCACAACATTAAAAAATTCACCCAACTATAATCCTTCATATCAATTTTTACCTACCCAATCCTCATACCTTTTGACCATTGATGGTTCATTAAACCATCAATGATCCTTTGGGATCCTCTCACCCTTGATGTTTTATCACTAATGGTTGGGTTGAACTATTGATGATCACTATGTGTAACCACCAATGGTGAAACCCTAATGCCATTTCCCACCTAAACACCACAAAATCACCTAAATCACACATTACTCTCCCTCACCCTATTCTATAGTCTATTACACACCCCATAAACACTTCATATCCACATTTATCCCCTAATTTGCCTAATTTCATCAACTCCCTAAACCTAGGGCTTCTTAGCCAAGGGATAGTTTCACAAACCCTATCTTCCCCATTTCAATCTACTCAATCCAACTCTACAACTCATTAATTCAACTATGATATCAATTTAAAAACAACCCCTACCTTATTCTATGATCACTGTCATGGTAAAATTACTCATACCACTACTTAATCATGTTATCATTCACCCTCTATCTAGTCAACACACAATCATCCTGACCACATGTAATCAACCACTAATAATTCTCCACCTCACCAAGATCAATGCCAAATGACCAAATGCATAAATTCCAAAGCAAAAAAAATATGATAAAAATGATAATAGGTGATAGTGATTTTGCATTTTTAATTTTTATGATTATCATCTTTTTAGGGTTTTCTTTAACTAGTGATGGTCAGGCTGACCATTGACAGTTGATCCTATAGACAAACCTAACCATTGATGGTTAGGGTCCCATTTTATTTTGACTAATTTTTTCCACACCCCACTTAGGAATCCTATCCTTTTGTGGAGCTCACCTACATCTTGCCTAAAGTCTGAACCTCTGGAAGAACTACATTTGGCCTAAAGATCTTTTAGATAGTATGTCCATGGAACTATGTAGGCAACATCCACTTTCCTAGTGCATATAGAGTTATCTTGGCCATCACATATGGAGTCATCTCATCCATCCCCTACCAACCCATACCCAAATATTACACCATGTTCACCTTGACATTCATCATTTTTGACCCAGACCATTCACATGTTTTGCAATAACCCTATATGGTTATTGTGATCATACCAGCCAACCTTGCCATGTTGAACTTTTAAACTTTTCACCACCTCACAAATGACCTAACTAATTGTGTTGTTTCACAAGATCACTTCCTACCCTAGATACCTATGATCAACACTAACCCTATCTAAATGGCTTGATAGATTTAACCTAATCAACTATGACTAAATCTATGGACTAGTTACCCTTATCACATATCCCTCTAGCATCAAACTTATTTTTACCAATATTGGTACTCTACATGATTTTGAATATCACCCTTAGTTGCATTTTATATGCATGTTTGTGCCTCAAATTCCCAACTTTTTTATGTCACCCACGTTATGCCTACCCATTTATCATTTATCAAACCTAGACTTGATTTTGCTTTCACCTTATCAACTCTAGGTTTAAGGGGGAACACATCCTCCCATACTCAGGGCAACCAAACCTTGACCAGCCATATATTTTTGTTTGGCAACTTGTAAAATAAAAGATGCATAATAAAAAGGGGGAAAATGTGAACACTCAAAAACTAAACATGATAAATTTTGATGTCAAACTACCTTTTGACCCTCATTCGAGCTCACATTTAGTGGACCACCTAGTCAATTAGACTCATTTAACCCTATCAAATACCTAACACATTTGGTTAAATCATTTAACTCACCCTTTTTATCTTCCTTTAAACTATTTTTTCTAACCCCTCAATCATTGATGTTTAGCCTAACAATCAATGGTTAGCCTAACCATCAAATATCTAGTCTCCAAGCTTGTTTTAAAGTTTTGAAGCATTGACAGCTTTGTGTGAGATAAACATCTCCCTAAATGGTAACTTGATTTTAAAACTTGCTTTAAAACATTGTGAATTGGAAAATTTATCCCCCTATCAAATTAGTAACTTCTTCCATCCCAATTAGCAACTTCATCTTATAAAAGAGATGAGGAGGAAATAAAATAGATCCATAATCCAAAATCTTGCATCCAAGCTCTCTTACCTAAAGATATTCAACATCCTTTCAATAAGTAAACAACATCATCAAAGACCTGAAGCTTTGTCATAATCAATTTCAAAATCCAAAGTATTGTCATTCTAGCCAAATCAATTCAACATTCCACCATCAAGTTTTAGGTATCTTTTTCTTATTTTTGTTGATTTATCTTATTTCTAACCTTTCAGCCCTATCAGACCCATCAACATCTTATTTTCTACTCCTCAGTCCCATAATACACCTTTCTTTACCTAAATATCCAATCTACACCTACTTTTTTTTTAATCATTTCTAGATCTACATAGGTAATCAGTGATAGTTAATACAACCACCAATGGTCACCTCAATCATTAATAGTTACCCAAATGTCGATAGCCTACCTACACCACCAATAGTTTACCTAAAAATCAATGGTCACTATGACAAAAAATATAGAACAATCTATTTACAAACCTATAACCCTAATCAAACCCAACTTTCTCTATTTTTGCTTGATCAAAGTACTTTTTTTGATTTTATGAACTAGACCCTGACCATTTTAGCATAAGTATTGACCCACTTTTGCTATTTTAGTTGTTTTATTTAAATAAAATCATTTATTTTCTCCTCTATGCATGAATTTACTTTCATATTATTGAATGTAAGTATCCTTTATATTCATTTATATCAACTTAATTGTTATAACAATAGATTGATATCCTCCTAACAAGCAATACACTTCTTTGATCTAGCTCATGCTAGGCAATGCACTCAACCATCCATCTAACAACTCCCTTTTCCAGTGTCTTTCTTATCTATAGGTTATTCCTTCCTAGCAAAAGAGGAGTTCCCATCATCATCTAGATTTATGCACACACTTTTATCAGGTATTCTTCTACACACCCTATTACTAGTTTCCTTATTTACTTTCAAAACTAATAAATGAGTGAAATTAACTAAAACAGTAATAGTGGATTAATAAGAATATAATCATTGGTTGTCAAACATAAGTCTTTAAGCAATGGATATGTCATAGTAACCATCCTCGAACTAAAATAAATATATTTAGTGAGATAAAGACTATATTATTTCATATTTAGTTAAGAATCTATCAATCCTTTATAATTATCTAAATAGAAATCAATTGGTATAATTATAAATTTAATTGTTTGTTGTTATAGAGTGTTAATTATTAAGCTTAGCTGAAATATTCTAGTCCCCTTCTATAGTTTCATACCAACACCAATTATCCACTAACTCACAATATGATTATAATATTAAAACTCTTTTTGTTCTTCCATAGTAAGAATAGGGTGATTTAAATTATTATCAACTTAACTAATCCTCTTAGAGAAGTATATGTGTTAATGTGTACACATAATCCTAAAATAGTTCATTTACTAAGTCATAGTCTATCCACTTATAGCTTATACTCATATCTTAATTGTTAACATAAATAAGCAATAAAAGTCTACACAACTTGATTGATCATGGTTGAAATTCTTCCATTTGGAAATAAAATATTAAACTCAACATTAGACAATTCCCTTTCTTCATGATCGAATATTCATAGGGATGGTATAATAGAAAAATTTAGATACAAATTTATGTTGTTCACCTAAATTAGCATTAGATCCTACTAGGATCTTTAGCTAATTCAAGAGCTTACAAGTGTAAGAGGGTAGATAACCCCACTGCTCCTTTAGTAGGATAAGTAGCTCACATCTAATATTTTGATTTGAACTATTTAGAATGAAGGTAAGGTTGTATACATTCTTCACATAAGCAAATTTATTTTTAAAACTGAGTTGATAGCCTCCTCAAGGACATTTTGGAATCATATTTATACTAATAAATACCACAACGTAATCATTCAAAAGGTATTCTAATGAATATGGACCTATTGAATCTTATGGTACTTTGGATTTATTAATTCCTCCATTTAAGGCTAATGTCTTAAAGAATATTTATATAAAAATTATTGAAATGTTTATTAGTATGCTATATTCAAATAGAAATGATAATATTAGTGTAAAACTAATTATCTTCATCAAGGAATTAATTGGGTTTCTAACAACTACCCACTTGAGCTTTCTAGTTATAAAATATGCCTATTATGGCTTAAACATGAATATGCTTGTTCTATGGGAAAATCTTTAAAACTATGAGCTTTTAATACATCTTGAGCATCTTTACAATTTCATGCAGCCAATTTGGGGTTGATGGATACTTGAACAAGGGAGGTCCTACTATATAATGCATTTAAGGTAATAAAGATTTTGTAAATATTAATACTATAAGTTATTCATATCTACTATTACAAAGTACTATGGTAAAGAACATAATTTTATTAATGAAATCTTTCAAAATATGCTACATAGAGAGGGTCATTGAACCTATATATTTAGCCATGAATAATAAAAAAATGTTTTTACCAATATTATCAATAAGATCACATACATATTCATTTCATGAAAAGGGTATAAACATAACTACATACCCTTTTGTACAATTCTTTCATATTCTTAGGAAAATTAAATTATTTTCAAAACAAGACTTATAAATAACTACAATAATCAAGTTTAGGGACAACATATGACATAATAAAATAATAAGACTTACTTAGGGTTCACCAAACCCATTTTAGGAAGATATATATACATCTGGTTTAACATCATTTATAAAATATTCCTAAAGAGTAATTTTCATAATTATTTCAAAACAAATAACTCTCTAATAATAGGTAAATCTCTATACATTTATCTATTTTAAATAATAACATTAAATCACACACACACACACACACACACACACACACACACACACACACATCAAGGGCATGTTAGATTCCATAATCTGTTAGCTGAATAGTCTTACATCTTGATATACTTTGCACTAAAAGCACAACAACAAATGTGTCAGCTAAAATTTGGCAAGTGAATCTTGTATTTTAGCATCCTCTCTGTCATTTAAACAAATTTAAAACATCATAACCAAGATAATATTTTAAGATAAATATTTATAGTATTTAATTGTCCACATAAATATGGCCTAACTTAAAATCATTTTATTCCCAATTCATAGTATTTCAGTAATTAAAAAAAATGTTAGATGGTCATTCTTATATTTACCTTAGATATTCAAAATCATAAGAACAATAATAATTTTAAAGGTTGTGTGTGTGTGTGTGTGTGTGTGTGTGTGTGTGTGTGTGTGTATTCATCTTTTAACATAATTTTTTTAAACTTAAATAAAGCTGATTTGACTATATCCTAATGCCATAGATAAAAGAATCTTCTTAATTAACTCTTTAACCCAACTTAGTGCCATCCCATCTCCAACCAATTCACACCAATAAGACAAATAATTGTCTCATATAAATACTTATTTACAAATATTAATACCCAAAAAAAATACTTAATTCATTTATTCTTTCTATAAACTATTTTTTTTCCCATTTATTCTTTCTATAAACTATTTTTTTCCATTAATATGAGATACATATACCAAAAATAAATTACACCGCAAGAATCTATAGAGACCATATGAAATACCCAAAGCATGATACTAGAAAACAAGCATATTACATCACATATCATTGATCTCTAATATCATGAGAGCAAATCAAAATACAAATATAAAAAGTAAATATTAACTCAGCTAGGACTAAAACAAGTCTACAACCACCCCTGCCAAAGTAAAATAATAAGTAATTGAAATTCTTTATGATTATATTTAATAATTAGTACAATTCAATATAATTTACATATAAGATACATGGGTCCCCCAAGGCATAGTTCCCAAACTCAAGTATCTATGGCAATCTCAAGTGTTGTCTTGATAAGTAGTACTATTATGGGGAGGGAGAGCATCATTTAAGTTATTTTACACACCAACCATGGACCAATGATCCCTTGCACTAATCCCATCAATAAATGGACCTACCTTCATGGATGAATATATAATGATGACATGATAATCCAAAGAGACAAGCAAGTACCCATGTGCTATATGATTTCTAAACTAAATGTGTAATGAATCATAGAAAATTATTCTATTGCAAGATATCACACAAACATGTAGATCATACTCATAAGGTGATAATGTCTCACTAAACATACTTTGGCCCAAATTTTTAAAAATAATAAATGATAATGATACATAAATCAATAAATTTCATACACACCACATGATCAGACTGCCTTCATTTGTCATTGTGATGTTAGTAAGCCAGTGAAGTCCATCTCACTCTTTACTCCATATATGCAAATTGGTAAAATAAAATACAACCACAAGATTTATTTAATTTATATCCTAATAGAAAATATATCATTTAGCATGCCAAAAATAAGAGTAACCAAAACATACATTTATTGCATCAAACACATGAATGCATCTTACATTATTTTCTATCCCATAATAGAAATAATGGCTATAGTTTATACCATCTGGGTAAAATACACATTAAACTATAGATTCCAATTACTCTAATTAGTTTATAAACATACTACACCCCATGATAACCCATATTACCATAGTCTAGTATTCTAATACTTAACTACTAGTTTTACACAATCAGTCATACAAAGTAGTTATGGAACATAACCTTATATTTAATGTAACTAGATATACTAAATCAAGTAATAGTTTCTACAGACATAATAATATACTATCATATCATTTTTTACACTCTCAATGGTTGTATGCACACATACACAAAGTCCTACCAATTATCACAAAATAAACTATTTATAGTAATAAACAACAAGCATACATTTAATTAGTCAAATGTAGATGTGAATCTAGACATAACAAATAAAATATGTATAATTTAGTATAACATACATTTAAACTGTATTGCTCCATGATATCTCATACTATCATAGTTCTCAACTACATAAAAAAACACATAAACAAACTTATGATTTAAAGAATCAAATGACCCACATACATAATAACAATCAAGCAAGTACAAGATTATACCATTTGGGTATACCCTAAGTTTAAACTACATATTAGCATTCAAAGCAACATAAATTATAAGCATGCATCATGATACACCATTATATGCTAGATATAACCAATAATTTATGCATATTAACACTCTCATAATGTGTACTACACACAAATATTCAATACTAAATACATATAACTAATAGTTAATCAGTGATTTGTAGAGAAATATAAACCTCATAAACCTATTCTAAAACTCATTTAAACATGTCATTCCACTTTCTATGAGACTATTTTAATATTATTATATTTTTGGATCCCTAATATAATTTATGATTTAATTTAACCACCCCTTGCTATAGGTATTTATGAGGATTTGTACTCCATAACATATAAGTACTCATATGATATAAAATTACAATACCATTATTCATTTATATCTCTTATCAAGAACTCAATAATATTATAGTAATACTTAGAACTTCTCTACTCATGAAGTATTTTGACAATCTTTAAAAGATAAGGGATTCAATAGTGTAATATTAATTCACAGTTTTTATCCCTAACATATAAAATTCCATACTCTAGTTTTTGAGATAACTTAGCCTTTCGTACCATGGTTTTCATAAGAATATTTTTAAATATACTAATTACTCTTATAAGATGCACAATATTTCATATGATGCATTATTTCCATGATAATAAACTTGTCAAATCTATGTAGTAGACTCATATCCCAAACTATTTTATATATGCATGTTATCTATGCATACGCCCTTATATGTAATTTACATAAGATCACTATATATCATTATATGACACATTAACCAATAATTCACAAAAGGAATATGGGGAACTATGTCACTATATACTCATTATCAATAGTTCATATAGCCTATAAACATAATAACCATTAATGGTACAAACATAGCATATCCAAACCACTAAATACCACGTCACATTATGTATTACTATATATATATATATATATATATATATATATATATATATATAATCATTATTATAGACTCATTAAATAAGTGTGTGTACTACATTAGGGTCTTATACTAGTCTTCGTATAACAATGATTAATGAGTAATGATTATGTAACATCTCAGATATAAATTGTGTGTGTGTGTGTGTGTGTGTGTGTGTGTGTGTGTGTGTTTGTGTGTGAAGGAGACATCTCTATATAATATTTCATATGTCTTGTAACAAATATCCATGTATTAAACATGCTAGTCATTTACTAAAACCTATATTTATAAATATAAAGGGATATAAATGATGTGTATATAACATGTAATATAAAAAAAAATGGGAAGAACATATGATAATCACTACTCTTATCCAAGATTAAATTCAACACAAAAGCCTTAAGACATCTTCCTATGACGGGATTGCCTTCAAAATTTACATAAGGGTATTTAAATCTCAAGCATAGTATTTAAAATATAGAGTACCTTATTTAGTCAACATGCACGATGACTTAAAACATAATGATAGATTTAATCAAAATACACATTGACTTCTTTCATCAAACACATAGTAACTTATTAAATGACAAAATAGCATCCACATGAATAAAGAATATTAAGTCACTTTGTTGTGCCTAGTTAATATTGATAAATCCATTAAACATATTAATCTCCATTTTAATATTATTGAAGAATAATTTGGGTAATATTTAGGTAGATGTGGCTTATTTATTGATAGTTTAATGTAGGGTGATGCTTTGGACATTAAACAATTTCCACTTATTTAAAATCAATGATGCCTACTGTATAATTTTTTTAATATTAATCCTAATAAAATATAGCATTGTTATAATTGTAGCATCCATCTATATATTTTAGAGGATAAATATCATAAAATAAGTTGGCCCAACTACCATTTGAAAGGCTAGGAATCATACTAAAAATGACTCATGCAAAAATTAGGTTGTTTACAAACTACAACAATTCACAAAAAGTACTCAGACAAGAATTAATTATATATATATTACTGACACTATAGTTATGAACCAACGAATCTATCAAATTGATAAGCATCGATACTAGTGACACCATAATAAACATGCATCACCTAAATAATTATTACAGTGATTTTTAAATTCTACTATAGTCCAATGATGCCCCTAATAGTTTTGCACATAACATATAGGATGAGGACAAGGTAGGGCGATGCTACATCAAAGGTTTTCTCAACACACTATAAAATACAATGATCTTAGTTTTTTTTTTGTAGATAAATTATATATACAGTGATTCATAATTCCTTTTCCAATTATGATGCCATCAATAGAATACAGATATGTTTTCATAACAAGATATATATAATGTCAATACTTTGGTGATCCACTTACTCATAAATATACTTATATATAATATGCCTTAAACTTAAAGGGAACAACAATGCCTTAAATATTACAGGTTTTATATTAATTATAATTCAACTTCAAAAGTCATTGAAAGAACTTAGGATTATAATAAATAAATCTTAACCCTCAATGATCTTGAGATATTATATAATATGATGTTACCAAATTGAAAAATAGACATAATATTTGCTTGTATTTATATAATATCTACTTATATTTTATTTATATTTTTTTTGTATATAATAGTATAGATCATTGTACATATGTTTTCCCTTAAATATATATGCTAGCTAAAAAAAACCAGTCCATATTATATATATATATATATATATATATATATATATATATATATATATATATATATATATTCGTAAATGATTTTTTACTACAACTTGGAGGACAAAGGTGCTCTATAGACATATAAATATTTACCATTTTGACTATTTCACATTTGAATAACCATTATAACACCTAGAAAGTTAATAATTAAAAAAAAATCCAATACAACACCTACCAGTCTGAGCATTAGAATGGTGTGATTTGTACAAAATTCTTCCTTTTGTACTGTCCTCCTTTAACTTCTTCTAAAAATATTTATATCCTATTCCCTTTCCAAAATCCTTTTCTTTTAAAGTAGGTGCTTTTACTTGTTAATTCAATAATTTTATTCCATGTTTTCTCCTGATTTTCTCTTTTATTTTTATTTTAGTTATTTTTTTAATATATTTTATTTTATTTTATTTTTTATTATTATTTATTAAAATATTTCCATTTTCTCAAAAAACATGAAATTTAATTAAATCTCACCTCTTCTATTTATATTGCCCTATTTTTTTTTCTATTTTTGTAGTTTATATTCACCTATTAGAATATATTTGTTAAATAAATTAACATTTTTAATATCCTAATGATAAATTCATTAATCAACAAATTCAAATTTATTCTAATTTCAAAAATTTCAAAACATTAATGGTTATAAATATGATTATCATGCAAACACCCTAGATGAGTTCCAAATAACCATTAAGCTAAACTAATCCTGAGCAAACAATTCAAAATGTAACCAGTATTAAACTAACTAGGCTATCCATTTACTTATGTATCTAACATGTGCTAACTATTGTGATGTGTGTAGGGTTTCAGTGAATTTCTCTATCATCTTCCAACATCTCCATTTATATCACCTTCTCTGATGATGAGCTCCCTCCATCACATTCTGAGGGATGAGTTCTCCTATGTCAAACTCATCACAAGTAGGTAGTTAAATCATAACAACATGATAAACCTACATAATATAATCTAGTTAAAATGATAAATCAACATGATCATAAAGTAAACATATACTTACGACTAACTCATAATAATGTAATCATGTAATTTAAACAATAACATCCTGTCCCATAACAACACATATCTCAAAGCTTAGTCAAAATATAACCAAATCATATGTGTTAACTATAAATATCCATAGATATTCAAATAGTTTTTTTAGTGAGGAATTGGGATGTAACATCCTTCCCCCTAAATCTAGTCATTATCCCATATGACTCTTATTCAAACATAAGTTTTGAATTAAAAACATTATCTAGCAGAGAAATAACATAATATCAAATATCAAATCAAGTAAATAAATGTGTAGTTACCTATATAAATTATTAAAGTTCCCTCAAGTTACACTATTCTTGGAGTTTTAATCCCATAAAACCTTGTTTTGTGACATCTACCTATCATACAAACATGAATTATGAGTATTACTTACTTTGATTGATTCTGTCATGACCACCCTCAGGTCTAAAACCATCAAAACAAGACTATATACTATAAGATTGACTACTTATGTCACTTTGAAGGGTCCTACATATCTTAATGAAAGTTTCATTAACTTTCCAAGATCACATAAGATAATTTAACAATTCAAAACAAATGACCAGGGAGAGTTCCACAAAATCTTCTAACCCCTCTACACATCTCGCTAATCTAGAGAGTGTTTTTCTCATTCTAGAGAGAAGTGTTTAGGGAGCTTAGAAAGTATGATGTTTACAAGTTAATATTATCACTATCTTATGTATCTCCTAATAAGTATAACATGTCAATACTATCAATACTCCACAAATATCCTGACAAGTATGATGATGAATAAGAGATAGAAATAATACATTTCTAATGAATACAAAATTAAGGAATAAATATTCCACCATATATATGCATTTGGCCATATGACTGAATTTGACAAGTCCATCTATCAATCCTAAATTTGACAAGTCTATCTATCAGATCCAAACTTAGTAGCTACTGAGTTAATGTGAGACTAAGTAGGATCCATTCTTATTGCTTAGTTTTCACATTCCTAATTCACCACTCTTCCCTTAGGTTTCCACAACCTAATGATCTCCAAAAAGTGCACAATGTTTAATGGATCACAATTATATACTAACAAATCATAAAAAGAAATACTATATGCTTAAATAATTTCAAATTTATCATCATAAAAGAAAAATTCATATAATCATTCTGTAATTGCATTAAGTTTTAACTAGCTAAACATAACTAGTGTCATATTTCCCAACTTAACCTATAGTGTTATGTTCATAGTCAAGAGGAAATAATGTTAAAATTAACATAACATACAAAGGCCAAGGATCACACCCTACTTACAACCTTATAAAGTAAAAAGTGAGACATTATCTCCTTACTTACTCGGCTAGCACACAACAAGTTAAAAAGTTATCTCAACCTTTAGATTTACAAGATGTTTCATAGATCCTATACCCTACTCACTTCTAGTGAAAAGTACAAAAATAACTCTTTAAACAACATGCTTAAGCAAAAAGATAATGATATCAATATAATCAAGGGTAAATAATAAAAAATTAATTATAATCAACTTATAGTTTTTAATCTAGAATTTAATATATATCTCAAGGTTTGCCACTCCACATGGTCTAAAATCACAAATTAGATAAAGTAGTGACCCTAAAGAGTCACAAGTGAAAATTAGAGAAATATCATCTCAAAAAATCCTACAAATTATCTATTGACAAGAATTAAAAGACATTTATCCCATGAACTCAAAGGAATATGGTCAAACAACATTTCAAAAACAAGTTCCTATTTAAGAGTACACTAAATCAACATCATGAAAATATGAATCCTTTCGGTAGCTTATAATGATGTCAAAAGAGAATTAGATAATAATAACTCTCCTTTAAGATAACTAATAAATATGGTACTTCTTCCTAACCCATATAATTTATGGGTGATAATTCATCAATAAAATCTTAACACAATAAATTCTCAACCAAAGCATATACACTCTCCCACAAGAAAATTCCCACTGCCCTAGGTGGTAGATTATATAAATGGTCTTATAAGATTTTAAATTTATAGGATTAGTGAACATTAGACAAAAAATATAAAGCACATATATTTAAGTGAGAATCATCCCATTCTTATTAATCACTCATAACATAGAACACAAATGGTGAAGGTGACTTGATTAACAAGAAGGATGTAATCATACTCGAGTTGTTCGATCTAAGTGATCAAACTATGGTATGTACTCACTTAGAAAAACCTCATATTCAACCATCACCATTAGGACACTCGATAAACTAACCCCTTAACAACTCAAAAGGGTACAATTGTTCCTAAGGGAACACATTCAATGATACCCACACACATTTCATGAAGTCTCAAAACTTAAATCATGGTGTAATATGGTTCTGCATTGAGGAACTACAAATCCCAAAATATCAATGCAATACTTCATGTCACTAGGTTCACACTAGTGGAAAAAAATACATGAAAATGTAAATGGACTCATTAAGTCCTAGATTTCTAACTTGGCTCTGATATCACATGTTACAACTCTGCTAGGGTCAACTAGAAATACATGAAAAATTATTTTTAATTAACAACATATACAAAAAATAGATTAGACATGAGAATCTATAGAGAACATATGAAATACCCAAAGTGTGATACTATAAAACAAACATATTACATCACATATCACTGATCTCTAATATCATGAGAGCACATCAAAATACAAATATAAAAAGTAATTATATTAACTCGGTCATGACTGAAACAAGTCTATAACCACCACTGTCAAAGTACAATAATAAATAAATATAACTCTTCATGATAATATTTAATAATAAGTATAATTCAATATGATGCACATATAAGATACATGTATCCCCCAAAGCATAGTTCCCAAACCCAAGTATTTATGGCAATCTCAAGTGTCATCTTAATAAGTAGTATTGTTGTGGGGAGCAAGAGAATCATCTGATTAATTTTATACACAAAACATGGACCAACGATCCCCTTAACTAATCCCATTAGGGAACGGCCCTCCCTTAATAGATGAGTATATAGTGATAGTACATAAATCTAGAGAGACAAGCAAGTACATGTGTGTTGTATGATTTCTAAGCTAAACATGTAGTGAATCATAGAAAATTGATAAATTGTAAGATATTGCACAAACATGTAAATCATAATAATGAAATTATAATGTCTTACTAAACATACTTTAGACCAAAGTTTTATGAATAATAAATGATAATCATCTATATATCAATCAAGTTCATACACACCACATGATCAAACTGTCTTCATCTGTCATTGTGATGCTAGTAAGCTAGTGAAGTCCATCTCAATCCTTACTTTGTATCAACAATGTAGATTAGCCAAATAAAATTCAATCACAAGATTGATTTAATTTACATCTTACTATAAAACACATCATATAACATTCCAAACATAGGAGTTACCAAAAGATACATTTATTCCATCAAACATATTAATGAATCTTCCATTATTTTCTATTCCATACTAGAAATAATGACTATAGTTTATACCATCTAGGTAAAATATACATTAAACTCTAGATTCTGACTACCCCAATTAGTTTCCAAATATACTACACACCATGATAACCCATATTACCATAGTCTAGTGTTTTAAGACATAACTACTAATTTTCCACAATTAGTCATACAAAGTAGTTATAGAACATAAGCTTCTATTTAATGTAACTATATATACTGAAGTAAGTCATAGTTTCCATAGAACACAATAATATACTATCATAACATTCATTATACTCTTAAAGATTATATGTACACATACATAAAGTCCTATCGATTGTCACAAAACATACTATTCATATTAATAACCAATTTGCATACATTTAATTAATCAAACATAGATGTGAGTCTAGACATAAAAACTATAGTATGTACCATCCAGATACAACATTCATTTAAACTATAGTACTCTATGATATCCCATATTATCATAATTCTCAACTACATAAAAAAACACAATCAAACTTACGATTTCAAGAATAAAATGACACAAATATATAATAAAAATCCAACAAGTAAGGGATCATGCTATCTGAGTATACCCTATGTTTAATATGCATACTAGCATTCAAAACAACATAACTTATAATCACGCATCATGATGTACCATTATTTACTAGATATAACCAAGAATTTATACATAATATCACACTAATAACATGTACCGCACACAATTATTTAATATTGAATACATATAACTAACAGTTAATTAGTCATTTTTAGAGAAATAGAAATTGCATAAACCCATTCTCACATTCATTTAAACATCATGTTCCATTTTATAGGAGACTATTTTAATATGATTATAGTTTTGGATCCCTAAGATAATTTATGATTTAATTTAACCACCCCTTTATATAGGTATCTATGAGGACTTGTACTCCATAACATATAAAATTACCATACCATTGTTCATTATATCTCCTATCAAGAACTCCCTAATATTATAATAATACTTATAACTTTCCTGTTCACAAAGTATTTTGACAATATTTAAAGGATAAGGGATTCAGTAGTGTAATATTATTTCATAGTTTTTATCCCTAACATATAAAATTCCATACTCTAGTTCTTGAGATAACTTAGCCTTTTGTAATATGGTTTGCATAAAAGTATTTAGAAATATACTAATTGCTCTTATAAGATGCACAATAGTTCATATGGTTCACTATGGCCATGATATCAAACTAGTCAAATTTATGCATTAGACTCATATCCCGAAGTATTTTATATATACGTGTTATCTATGCATACACCCTTGCATGTACTTTGCATAATTTCACTATAGATCATTATATGACACACTAACCAATAATTCAAAAAAGGCATATGGAGGACTATGTCATTATATACTCATTATCAATAATTCATATAGCTTGTAAAAATAGTAACCATTAATGGTAAAAACATAGCATATCTAAACCACTAGATACCAAGTCACATTATGTATTTCTATAATTCTATATATATATATGAATAATCATTGTTATAGAATTATTAAATGACTATGTGTACCACATCGGGGTCATATTATTCCTTGTACAATAATGGTTAATGATTAATTACTATGCAACATCTTGGATATAAATTACACACACACACACACACACACACACACACACACACACACACACACACACACACACACACACACACACACACACACACACACACACACGCACACACACACACACACACACACACACACACACACACACACACACACACACACACACACACACACACATGGCAAGGAGAAATCTCTATGAAATATTTCATATGGCTATCAACCACCCATCTATTAAACATGATAGTCATTTACTAAAACCCATATTTATAAATGTAAAGGGATATAGATGATACATATATCACATGTAGTATAACATACTTTAAAAAAATGAGAATAACATATGATAATCACTACTATTATCTGAGACTAAATTCAACACAAAAGCTTTAATACATCTTTTTACAAAGGGATCTCCTTCAAAATTTACGTAAGGGTATTGAAGTCTCAGGCATAGTATTTAAAATACAGTGCACCTTATTTAGTCAGCATGCATAGTGACTTAAAACATAGTGATGGATTTAATCAAAATACACATCGAAATTTTTATCAAACACACAACTTATTAAAATGATCAACTATCATCCACATGAATAAATAATATTAAGTTAATTTATTGTGCCTGGTTAATATTGATAAAGTTGTTAAACATACTAATCTCCCTTTTACTATGATTAAAGAATAATTTGGGTAATCTTGAAGTAGTTGTGGCTTATTGACTAATAGTTTCATGTAGGGAAACACCTTGGACATTAAATAATTTCCACTTATTTAAAATCAATGACACCTATCATATAAATTTTGTAATATTACTCTCAAAAGAATACAACATTTTTATAATTGCAACATCCATTTATATATGTTATAGGCTAAATATCACAACATAAGTCGACCCAACTACCATTTGAAAGGTTGGGAATCATACTTACAAAAACTCATGCAAAAATTAGGCTATTTACAAACTATAGTGATTCATAAAAACTACTCAGGCTAGAATTAATTACATATATTACTTACACTATAATTATGAGCCAATGATTCAATCAAATTGATAAGAATTGATACTAGTGATGATATAATAAACATGTAGCACCTAAAGAATGATTACAATGATTTTTATAGTCTACGATAGTCTAGTGATGTCCCTGATAGTTATGCATATAACATACAAGCTAAGGATAAGGTAGGGTGATGTTATAGCAAAGGTTTTCTCAACACACTAAAAAATACAATGATCTCAGTTCTTTTTGTTTGTAGATAAATTTTATGTACAATGATTCATAATTCATTTTCCATTTCTAATGTCATTGGTAGGATACAAATATGTTTGCATAACAAGATATATACAATGTCAATACTTTGCTGATCCACTTACTCATAAATATACTTATATATAATATGCATTGGACTTAAAAGGAACAACAATGCCTTAAATATTACAAGGTGTATATTAATTAAAAGTTGATTTCAAATGTCATTGTAATAACTTAGGATTATAATTCATAAATATTAACCCTCAACGATCTACATATATTATATAATATGATGTTTTCGAATTGAACAATAGATATAATATCTTCTTGTATTTTATATAAAATTTTCTTGTATTTTATTTTTATTTTTCTCTATATAAGAGTACAGATCATTGTACATGTGTGTTCCATTCAATATATATGCTAGCTAAATAAAACCAGACTATATTTTTTTTACAAATATATATATTCACAAACACCTTTTTACTACAACTTGGAGGATAAATGAGCTATACAGAAGTATAAATATTTACCATTTTGACTATTTCACATTTGAATCATAATTATAACACCCAAAAAGTTAATAATTTTCACACAAAATTTCAATACAACACCTACCTATCCAAGCATCAGAATGACATGATCTGTATAAAATTCCTCCTTTCATACCATCCTCCTTTAACTTATTCTTCCAAAAATACTTATATCATATTCCCTTTCCAAAATACTTTTCTTTTAAAGTAGGCACTTTTTCTTTTTAATTCAATAGATTTATTCCATGTTTTCTCCTGATTTTCTCCTTTGTTTTTGTTTTAGTTATTTTTAAAATATATTTGATTTTCTTTTATTTTTTTCTTTTATTATTATTTATTAAAATCTTTCCATTTTTTCAAAAACCATGAAATTCAATTAAATCTCACCTCTTATTTTTATATTTCCCTATTTTTCTACTTTTTGTACTTTATATTCACATATTAGAATATATTTGTTAAATAAATTAACATCTTTAATATCTTAATATCCTAATGATAAATTCATTAATCAACAAATTTAAATTTATTGTAATTGCACAAAGATCAAAACATTGATGGTTATAAATATGACTATTGTACAAACACCCCAAATGAGTTCCAAATAGCCATTAATCTAAACCAATCGTGAGCAAGAAATTCAAAATGCAACCTATATTAAACTCACTAGGCTAGCCATTTCTTTATGTATCTAACATGTGCGAACTATTGTGGTGTGTGCAAAGTTATATCTAGTTTATTTGTCATCCTCTGACATCTCCATCTACGTCACTTTCTCTTATTATGATCTACCTCCCTCATGCTCTGAAGTCACCACAAGTAGGTAGTTAGATCATAATAGCATGATAAACTTGCATCACACAATATAGCTAAAATGACAAATCAACATGATCATAAAGTAAACATATAATTAGAGCTAACTCATAGCAGTGTGATCATGTAACTTAAGCAATATCTTACTGTCCCATAACAACAAATATATCAAAGCTTAGTCAAATAATAACTAAATCAAATGTGTTAACTATAAATATCCATGGATATTCAAATAGTTTGCTTAATGAGAAATCAATATGTAACAAATATGGTTGCACCTATGTTGCATCCTCCTCTATATAACATGTAATGTAGATCATGGTATAATAGTTATAGTATGGTAATTCCCCATGAAAATATAATAATCTCTTTTGGAATATCTATAACCAATCCTCCTAGGCCATGTGGAAGAACTAACCTCTCTTTTCAGGTAGAAAAATATTATTAACAATAGACATTAGAATAATTACTACCTTACCAACTACTACTAATAGTGGAGGATTTACCTCCATGGCCCCATCTCATTGAACATCCATAACTAACTCAACCTTGTTAATATCTATATACCCACATCGTACCATCTCAATATCAATATGGCATGTTAAATCCTCTAGTGTAACCTATCTAAACCCTAGGGAAAGCAAGTACAATGGTCATCCTATGATAGGTACTCATAAAATTTTCCAGACATATTCTAGTGTAATGGTCACCTCTCCTATTGGTAACCAAAATATTAAGGTGTTAGAATGACATCTCCATATTAGGGAACTAATAATAACTTGATCTAACCTAATCACTATTATCATTTCCACTTGAAATAATCCAATCATTGTAAAGAAGCTATAGATACCATCCATCCATACTGCCAATTGTCATAATATGTGGGAATACCTATTGCATGTTATAATCACATCTACCTACTCATGTAATCTAATCAAGATAGTTATTTATCCATCTACATATAATTTAATCACATTCTATTTACTAATAAATTATATTTCCTATCACCATCCCTTTATCAAGTCATGATTAAACTTAGTCATTCACTTTCTCACTTTTCTCTCTCATCAAATTCTATTCTTATATGTATTTGAACATTTTCACCATTTTGTGGTGAATTAACCATTTAGTAGGCCAATTTTGTTATTTACATGGTGAATTCATTATTACTTTAACTCCTTTTCACCATTCTACATAGCCAAGCCTTTTCACCATTTTTATGGTGAATTCATTATTTATCAGACCATTTCACTACTTGCATAGACATTTCACTATTTCCAAGGGCATTTTTGTCATTTAATGAAATATCTAGTTTGTTAGTCTTTTTCACCATTTTCAAAGCCATTTTGACATTTTTATGGTCTAATTCATCATTTATAAAAATTACCATTTTTGAGCACAAATTTACCAATTACACAATCAAAATCACTATTTTCATGGAAAATTCACCATTTTTGCAGATGAATTCACTATTTTAATGATCAAATTCATTATTTTGAAAATGATGATTTTTTTTATTTACCTACTTCTACATGACATAAATTCACCTAAAGATAAATTAAATAAATAAATAAAAGTACCTACTAGTGTTCTTGCTCTTCATGGACATCTAAACTCTTTGAACCTGGTCTAGAAGCAATCTCAGACTTGATCTACAAGGCATTTTCTCTAGGTCACTTTCACACAAAATATCAGAGATAAATTTTAAAAATAATAATGTAAAAATGAATCAATTTTACCCCTAAGTGAATCTATAGCCTTTTATTCCAAAATTTCCCTCCATAGGACAAACTATGCTATCATTCTTCTTTGGAGGCTTATGTCTATCCCCATTGTTTGTTTTCCTCTTATTTTATCCTATCTTCTTCATTTTTATCCTATTTTGAATTTTATACACTGTACTTCATTATTTTATGGGTCCACTCATCTAATTTTTTTTGAGTCTTGGTCATCCATGGCTTACCAATAACTATTTTGAGAAACTTTTAAACACATTTTCTAACACATTTAGTAAAATCATCAAATCTAACATCTATTAATGTTTTCCTCTAAATCATAATGAGCATCTTCTATATTCATTTTTAAATTTTTTTTAGTATTTAACAAGATGTTACTTTATCTACATCTCGTAACACCTCAAATAGGGAAAAATGTAGACACTCTATTTTAATCATTTTCATATCAAAAGTACAAAATATAACTTCCCATTAATTTTACACAAAATAGTCTAATATCACCTGTTCATCCTAATTTTCATTTGTTCATCTAATATATAATTTTGAATTCACCTTGGGGCATCCCTATGTCAGGTAATTCACTGTATTAAATCTATTCAATTATCATTATAGTCATTTTCTCTGATTAATTCTTATTTTTTGATTAAGTCATTAATTATCCTTCTCTAATCGATTAATTTAAATATTTTCCCTTCTCTAATCATTTCCTTTAATCATTATTCTATATATAATTATAATCAAATGGAATTACAATTTCTATTCAATTATTAATTCTTATTTTCTTCCCCCACAAAGGGCATATTCATTTGAGAAATAATCTTGAGATCCCATGGAATATCCTTTTGTGATCCCACCAAATACTAAATGAAATAATATGAAAGATTATTCTCCACCTTTTATCTTGGCGATAATATGAAGGGAAATTATTGAATATTATGAGATATTTTTGGGAGCAATCTCAACCTTTCATCTTAGAAACATTATTAAGGTCCCACATTTGTTATCCATGTGCTTTATTGATAATGGTTCTCCATTATTAATCTTAGAAACAAGATGAAGGTCCCATATTGAATCTTACAAATATATTTTGATGAGAATTCTCCACCCTCCATCTTGCATGTAAGATATAGGGCTCATATTAATCCCCCTTAGGATATTTTGAAGATCTTTCCTCCACTCTTCATCTTGGATAAGATGAAGGGATCATGTTGTCAATACATGTGTTTATCTATGTGCCTTGTTGAGGATTCATTTAAAACCATACATCTTAGAATAAAAATGAAGGGTCTTCATTGATTCAAAATTACTATAAATAGACTCATTACCTTTGAAATTTTTCATGATCAAGTTCAATAGCAAATCATTGTCAATTTCTTAAGCTAGTTTGCGCATCAACTTCTATAAATTCAACTATTCAAGGTTTTCAAGAGGAGATGATATAAAAATAAATTTGATATAGACTTATTGAACCTACATCTGAGCCTCATCCACTTTCAAAAAGGTGAACTATCCTCAAAATGGAAGGTAATAATGGTTTTGTTTCTTCTTTTGATTTCAATTTTATTTAGCTTTACCTTAGCTCATGAGGTATTGGGCTAGAGTTTCTAGAGATATCTTTGGTTTTTGATTATATACTCATTTAATAAAGTTTATAACATCTTTAGTAATCCTAATGACATATATACAAATGGCATAATGGAAGTATACCCATTACATAATGGAAGATGAAAGAAATTGTATGAAGAACTCTAATTAGGACCCATAATAAAAGTGTGGCATAGGTTTGGCAAGATCATGCATAAGAACAAAATGTAATGCCACTAAAGTGAACCTAACAAAAGTAGGTACAATGAAGAGTAGATCACCCTAGAATAAATAATGTGTCCACGAAGTGCCTAATGGATCTCTAACCAAGGTGTGGTTCCTATACAATAAATTATGATCCTCATGCATCATAGATGGACTAGATACTCCATTTAATGATGGTACATTAAAATTAGAAACAAAGAAATAATGTGTAATGCCTTTTAATAGTGTATTAGAATTCTTGATGTCTGACGAGTCTCGGATCAATATACCTACACCCTATAATATTTGAAGTGGACTAGAGGTAGGTGGACTAAAAACCAACTCCTCAATATATGGAATGTGATAAGGAGATGGTGGAGAAGCTTACCCATCACTAATAAAGTCATCTATGTTAGAAGAAGAGTCATCAATCTTAGAGATGTGTTTAGGCTCAAAAGTGTCACCAAATATAGGTGAGTCTGATGAAGAATAATGTAATGGAATATTCAATGAAGGAATGTCCATGTTAAATGGAGATCATAACTCAATAACCATAAAATTTAAAGAAAATATTGTAGATGAAGCACATGGATCTATAAAATGAATATCCATAAGAAAAGAATCATCAATGCTCTCACAAGGTGTGATCTCACTAGAAATAGTAGATTCTTTCTAAGTACTAATTTTTGGTGGCTCTAGAAGATAAAAATTATATAAAAGAATTAAATTAAAATATGCAATGGGATAACTAAGGTCTAGTAGAATCTCATCTTGTAGTTGTGGCTCAATAGAAGGAAGAGCATTGTCTACCTAGAATGTGTTATCACATGAAATAGAAGTAGGAGGAGAGATTATAATAGTCTCTGAAGAGGAAATTGGAAGAGGAAGAGGAGTAAGAGTGATGTAAATCTCAATATATCTCTAAAAATATACCATAATATGTTCCAAATAGTTGAGGGATAAATTGTATGTTTCACATGGTAATGAAGATCCATGGAAACATGTAACAATAAGGTACCAATAACCTTATCACATGAATTATCCCACTTATTTTACCAAATAGGATTAGTGTGAGAAATAATTTGTACATATAAGAATGGAATATCATTATTTATTATGATAAAATATTCCATGTAAGCATGTCAAGAAGCATAATTGGTATTTCCAAGAAGAATCACTGATGTAGAATAAAATCTCCTCATCCACTGGTATCTCTCAAGTAGAGTTGGCATGACTTGGAGAAGACACAAAATAAGTTCACAAATATAAAATAAAAACTAAAATGACTACCTAATTAAAATATTAATGAATTCTCATGAAGAGGATGTTAGGCACAATTGAGAATGCATCCAAATTTTTAGTAAGTGTAGGAATTAACATAATATAGAAAATGAGAGTGTAGAAGAGAAAGAAAAACATATAACCATATAGTACCCCCTCAAAACTATTAGTAGTGACCCCCTCCCCCCCCCTCCCCCCCCCCCCCATAATGTTGTAAATATAATGCAAGCTCGTATACATTTTAGACACAACCAATAATAAATATTAAGTGAATAATGTGTAAGTATCAATAAATTGGAGGGACATTCAACTTTTCCAATAATGTGGTTGTATAAGAGAAGTGAACTATGAAGCAAGAAATGAATAAATAAGAGAAGGAGAAGAAAGTGGTTTATTTATGAGAGGGTTTGGCCACCTCCTAAATTGAGCTTCACCATCTATCTTCAATAAATGAAAGAGGTATTTACTAAGCAATCACCTTTTACAATATCTCCATACATCTCCCAAATACAAAATATTATTTTTAATTAAAAATTCAAAAATTAGTTGATAATGTTTTTATATAAAAAATAAGTAAAAAAATCAACCCCACCAAGTTATATCAACACACATTTTACCCTACATAAAATCCTCACCATATAAACATGTTCCCTTTTTTATTTATCCCTTCCACTTTGGAATTAATCACCTCTCAAAGTATTTTCAAATACTTTACAATATAATAAAGTAATCTTGACAAAAGAAAGCATTCAAAATTAAGAAAATCATCACCTAAACCTATTAATAATAGTAAAAAACATGAATATGGTACTAAATACCATAAATGGTTTTAAAGGTGAGCAAGAGGTTTACCAAAAAAATATTTCCAACATAAAATTAATATGGCTTTGGTAAGAAACCACAATGGTGAGGGATTGACAATGGATTATGAAAGGCTGATGGTGGAAAGGCCATGAGGGATGGCGTAGGTGCAAGTATGATTACATGTAACATAAGGAATAGAAGTTAGGCCAATGGAAAATTCATATGACTAATCATCATACCTCCTCTATCAGATAAATAACTAGCAATACCAACATCGAAATCATTAAGAGAGAAAATAATGAGTGGTTATAGCTAGAAATGAAGTGGATTTAGAAAATGAGTTATTGAAAAAGAAACTAATTTTTTTCCTTAATGAATTATCAATCCTGAAATCAATCAATGAGAATGCATCATCCTATATACATGACATTTCTGCCTTAATACAGAATGTTATTAGATGAGTGTTGTGTATGCTTTATTTGGAAACCAGATCTAGCTATGTGGGTAACAAACCAACCAATGAGACTAGATAAAAACAAAATGGTGATAGTGGGAGTGGCTAGATATGATGCCCTTTGTAGTTTCTCCAAGCTTGTAAAGTGACCAAAAATTCCCATGTGTGGAAATTTAAACAAAAAACCCTAAAAAATGCAAAATTCATATGACAAATCCAAAAACTAGAAAAGACCATTTGAGAACATGAAAATCCCATAAAACCTAGGATTTTTCTTTTATAAGACTTATTTTTACATATTTTCATGGATGTTGAGAAAATCCACCAAAATCCCAAAAAAATGGTTTAAAATGAATAAAAAACCAAAAATTAATGTAATGAAATACCACATCAAGGATTTTAGAAATGACAAAGTGGTTTTTATATAAGCTTTGATACCATGTTGGACTACTCCAAAATATCCCAACAATACAAATATGTATGAAACCCTAGAGTTAGGTGAGAGCAAGTTTCAAAAGCAAAAGTGCATTGAATAAGCATCAATGAGTCAACAACCAAAAAATTCAAAAGAAGTACATATATAGAGGAGAGATAGGCATGACCCCACATCCACATGAATGTGAGACTATCTTCCCCAATGAACTAAAATGACCTATGCAAGCTAACTAAATACTAGTGTAAGTAAAACCAAAGTGACAAAAAACCTACTCTAACATTATTTGCACTTTTAATAGGGTCATCTCAAATTTTAAAATGAGGAAATAAATTGTGTATATTTTATCAAAATATTAGACTTAGACATTGAGTACATATTTTGATCCTAAAGACAATTACACTTTACCTACCCAAAGATATACCCACCACATGACACGTATTCCCACTATAATATTTATTTAGGATATTTATTGTCCTTGATTCTTTAGTAATTAATTTATTTATTTTCCCTTGAGTTTTGGACACTAATACTTGTACTCAAATATGCATGTCAAATTTAACACATTTTTAGAGGCATGTGACTATATAGGTGCATCCTTACATCTTCAATGAAACTAAGTTATATCATTTTAAGTTTCATATTTCTACATTTATATAGATTGCTATTATGGGAATGAGTCCATATGTAAATGTCCATTTAGGTTTCACATAAACATTATAGCTTGTTACGGGGGTTTCATAATAAAAAAATCCTTGTATCACCCTCTTGATATCTTAATTTTATATGAATAAATTCTATGCAATTGAATGGTATATCATTGTTGTAAATAATTACCTTTTAGATATAAGATTTAAATAGTAGTACTATATTAAATTATCACTCTTTATCAAGAATAAATTAAACTGTTGCTAAACTGCATAATTCTTGGGTGTAGTGTATCATATGAGATTGCTCTATTTTTTCCACAAATGTAATTCTAGGAAACCATAATCTTATATAGAGTTGGATGACCCTTGAAATATTTACTAAAAATGAATCTAAGACTATTCATAAGTAAAAGAAAGATAATATTATACTTGATATATTAGCATTCTTAGAATTTAAGAAAATTATTATAATTTCTTTTGTAGTCAGCTAACATAACTCAACTAATGAAAAGTAATTGAAAAATAAAAAGAACTTAATGTTTCAATAACTAAGTGAACTAATTAGGAAGGGATAAAATAAAAATTTCATACCTCCTATCTCTAGCAATGTGTGACTGATTTTGAGAATTTCATTGATATTACTTCCTCACAAATACGACATAAATTCAACAACTAAAATGACTGATCTAATCATATTTTTTTAGTTTCATATAGCTATTATTGATACATGAACATCTTGAATATTTTTATCATTTTTATTATAATTTTACATACCGTATTGGATTTGTGTGTTGCTCATATTATTGAATGAAGCATGAAACATGACTAAATTTTACACCATTTCATATAATACATGCATGTATACCTTATTTATAATAATGATTTTAGTTCATGAGATCACATAGAAGTTTATAATTATTTACTAATTGAAAACATGGAAAAAGGTGCAAACTTATGCACATTGGAAGCATTCTAATTAAATATTATGATTTATTATTTCCAATTCACCATATGCATATTTTACTTGCATGGAACTTGTTGCCTTAGGGAGTATTTATTTTTTATAAGAAAATAAAATTCCTTGTCTGGTTCTTATTTTAATAGGCAAGCCACAAAGAAAATTCTTCTAGAAGCATTGATGACCTTGTCTTTAATAATGTAAAATTCTTAAATATTTTCTAATTCCTTAAGTATTGATAGAAGTTGGGATTTGGTCATGTGGTTGGGATTGATGTGATTTTATTGGTGAAGTATTTATAGGTGATTCTCACTAGACTAAATTAATGGTAGTCATCAAGATGAAATTTTGGTAAACTATTTTGTCAATAATTACTTTTCCATCTATATTCATTACCTTAATTGATGAAGTTTCACCAAATTTTGTGTGAAACCCATATAAGAAAAGCTATTTATTTATTTACTTAAGAGCCTCAAAGTATATGGTTCTATTTAGTGCATATCTAGTGCAATGAATAACATATATAAAATTTAAATAGGTTGAAGGTTAAAAAATACACCAACATATTTTCTAGTAATTTTTTTCATAATTTTTTAAAGGATGAATAAAAGAATTTGTCGATAAAATATTATACTTAGCTTGTTAAATATTAAGCTTAGTATAATAGCCATGATCTCAAATATATCCCATATCATTTATTGTCATTTTTATTTTCACCCTTTGATGATATGTCTCATCTCTCCTCATCCAAGTGGCATAATTGAAACACCTCTAGGTTGTGGGTAGCCTAGGAATGAGGTGAATCTCTAGATAGGGATAGATCCCTTGATGTACCAATTTTGGATCACTAATACACCTATAATTTCAAGGAAAAAGGATAAAAAAGTGAAATTAAACTATCCTAAAGGAGATAATACACCAATTTGATTGATGACTACCAACCAGTTGCATGTCACACATGAGACTAAGGGACTAACTAGGCATACACTTCTCTAATTTGAATCTTCTCACATCAATATTTCATTATGAGGTTGTGATGAATGTTTAGGATATGAGGAATAAATAAGAAGTATATAATTTCACTATTTAATAGACTAACTCACTCAATATGAACACTTCATAGAACACTTTACATGACTTACAAGAAGCTTTCAAGATGCAAATAGGTGAGGGAATGAGACACCAATGCTAAGGAGACAATAGTCATCACTAATAAATATCAATTATTTAATTAAAAACACTCTTAAAAGTCATAAAATAGGTAAAATTAGTATTATTTATTGATCTGTGGTATGCAAATAAGTAGGGTTGTACCATACTCAAGTGGAACATCTTTTATAATAGCAAAAATGGCTAGTTCTTATAGAACTTGAGAGAGAGAAGAGAAGAGAAGAAAGAAGTCAAAAGGTCACAAGGATAAGTGTAAATATGATAAAAGGAGTTCATTTTAATTAGGAGATAATTTAAAACTGATCATGCAAACTTAAAAGAGACAAGTGTCACCCCAAGCATGAAACTCTTAAATAGTGGCATGAAATTCCTTTTGTTGACTTAGAAAAATACTTTTATTATTTAGAATTTTTGGGCACCCCATAATTAAATAGGGGTATAATTTATGATTTTATTGATAATTTTAATTATGGACACACATTTCCATCCATTGATTGTCATCTTAATCATCAAGATTCCTCCCAAAATGATTTATCACCATCTAGAGTCAAAATAACTCCTTATTTACACACCTTGTACACTTGGCCTAAAATTTGGCTTTATTTTACCATTAAAATATATAAAATGGAGTGTATGAAACTTATAAATACCATATATGGCCTTGGAATCATCATGCACACCTTAAAATTAGCTTACTTAAAGTTTTTCACCCCTCTCACTATCATGTTCACTATGTTAGTTTTGATTGGCTGAGATGAGAGCTCTAGTAGACACATTTAGGAGTTTTTATGAAGAATTAAATTTAAATATGTAGTTATAATAAATATTTATATTCCTCCCAAAGTTGATTTCATCTCTTGAAACCTCCTAGAACCTGCACAATACACAAAACTATTAAAAAGAGTAATTTTGTACCCTATCTGTATAGATAGGGTTCCACTCAAGTGGATGAAAATGATATATGGAGAGTACTATATAATATAAAATAATTTACCAAGTCATTATATTACATTTGGATGCATCTCCTTCCTTGTTTTCCCAATCAGTTTTAGAACTAGGGTTTGTGAGGGTTTTAGACCACTTTTACTCTTAAGGTTTGTTCATAAATATTTGACATTAAAGTTGCAAAAAAATTTCACAATATCACTATTAAGGACGTCCATCAACATCCATAAACTTGTTATACCTCTATGTAAATATTTAGAGATGATGTGAGCACTCAAAGTTGCCCTATCAAGCTCTTTTCTCCATTTCCTATAGGCTTGAGTTGGTTCTAAGCTAAAAGTGGCTCTCCTTGTGGTTTATTTTTATACAAAGAGATTTGACACATCTATTATTATTCCATAAACATTTCATATTCTATTTTAGTTCCTTCTTAAAGTTATAAGTGACATTGGTATCCCATTTGGTCTTTAGGCCTAAACCCTACCTAACTGACCTGACTACAACTCTTGTAGGTTTGGACCACTTGTGTAGATTAAAGCCTTTATGAATGCTTTATCATGTTTTTTTAGGTGTCCTAAAACTCCACACACATTATATTAATGTTCACCCAAACCCTAGCTCATCCTTTATCTCCCTTTCTTAAAGATCTAGGGTTTGAATACAAAGGGAAGTACCCTTTATCTGAGACAAAATAAAGGGTACTTCCCCTATTTTTTTAGACTAAATGATCATTAGAGGATATTATTCCAGTAGAAAATATGCTATGCATAAAATAATATCCCTTAGTTAGATCAATATACCTCCTAACTCCTCTAAAATCTAAAATAGACTATTAAAAGGTAGATTGCACGTAAGGTTCAACCATATGGACTGTGTGTGTATCATTGGGTCCTCTCTCTTCTTGTTTTTCATGACAATATATTATGGAGACCATATTTATCATGATGAGGGTGTTACAGGTATATTCAACACTTCAACTCCCTATATACTTCTTCCCATACCTTGAGTGGTGAAGACTATGTGTAACTTTGTCAACTATGTTTTGCTTCAATGTACTACACTTATAGGTGTTTTTGCATGTTTTAACTTTGAAAACATTGAATAATATTCCTTAAATTGATATATGATAATTTAGAAATTATTTTAACCCACTCATTTCATGTTTGGGTTATGTCCACATCAAGAAGCTTACTCTTTTGCTCTCTACCCTTTCATAGTCAAACACAGTCAACTATGTTGGGCCTTGTAGGTGTATATGAGGCTCAAAATATAGTATTCTAACCTATTTGAATGATCCTTAGATCATACATGATATTTTATATTCATTTAACTTGATAATATAGTTCAATCATGAATATATACTCCATTTTCAACCTTGAGTGCTAGAGTCACCTTGCATCTCCAAATCTTATATGTATACATTTTGTGATGAAAAGGAGGTCTATTGGTAGTGTTATATTCAAAAATTAGTATATAATTATCTCTTGATTATATTTAGATCATGAATCTCTTTGTGAACCATCTATAACCATTTAAATGTGAATGCATGGCCCAATACTTCTAACTTTGGTGAAAAAGTCTCTTTGGGATTCAAACCTGTAGGTGATCATTGCCTAAAATCAATGGCCAAACGAGCATTTTTGGACCTTTTAAAAAATGCCTTCCATTATTCATCTTCCCCCCAAAATTTTAAGAGATAATATTATATATATATGCTATAATACAAGGTTATTAATATGCATCAAAACTATTTGTGACTTTGTAATAAAACCTTGATAAAATGACTTATGCTTTTGTCGTATGTTTTTAGGGATTTGATCCCTGAACATAATCCTTTCACCTTATGAAGGTAATCCTCTATCTCATCTACCAATATATCATTACAAATATGTATTCTATGTTATCTACACACATTAGGACTTTAAGTTTGGTTTCAACACGTGCTTCAACACTCTACATGATACCTTAACTCTCTATTAGGGCCACTTATAGGTGTACATTTTCACATATAGGTAGCGAGGATGAGAATTGTAGGCAACATGCAACATTTACATGCTTATGACCAACTATATGATTTATAAATGTTTCCAAATGTACTATTATCACTATAAAATACTAAAACACCTATCAAATCTCCCTTTCCAACATGACATCATCCTAAGAGGTTCCTGTAGATGCACTTTGAGTTATATGCAGACAATAAGTATGAATTAGAGTAATGTACCAAATAATCTACCTTCATAGTCAATTTGTCTCTCCTCAATATGTTAAACTAAAAAATTAAGATTTTTTAAATCTTGAGACCAACTCTCACACTTCATTTTAATATTTTAACCTCTCTACAATAACCTATAGGTGTATGTCAGTGGCAAGATTGTGTGTGAGTGATTGTGTTGACTGTCACAATCCCTTATGTAATAATTGAAAGGTTTTATTTGATTTTCCATACTATGAGATTGTATTAAAACTTTAAATACCATATTCATAATCCCATGGATGTGGTGAAATCCTTAACCTAGCTCACTCAGTTGACTATGCATGACAGTCATGGAGCCAACTGACTGCATCTCACTTATGACTAAAACTCTATGGAGTATTGCCTTGAATAATGATATTTAAAGGTGAGGGGATTTAAATTATATTGAAAACATGGTAACGAAATTATTTTCACCCTCTAAAACCATTACCAAAGCATGAAGGTTCTATATATAGTGGAAACTTGCCTTTAACATATAATGGTACCTTCTCTTGCAACATGAGATGATTTGCATATAAAAACACCTTTAAACACTAAACCAAGCATGGATATAATGATATGATATGGAAAACATAATATGGAATCAATCTTAGTAGCTATATTATATGGACTTCTCCAAACCAAAGCAAAACCTATAGGGTGTACAAATTAGCAAGCAAATTGGATAGGTCAAATTCTTAAGAATGCTTCACAAATCATAGGTAAACATTATTATACAAATAAAATAAAATGGAATATAACTAATTTTATAATACACCCCCAAAATCAATTTTACTAAAACCTCCACTGCTAGTCGTACTAAGCACAAACCTGTTGATCACTTTTGTGTGTCTAGAATGGTGAAGGAGTAGAATAGTTTTAGACCTTTTTTAGAAATTAAAAATCATGTCAAGAAATAAGATAAATTTTATTAAGTTTAAGATACATTCCATGACCTTCCCCCATGTTTCAACTTCCTTCATGGGTTGTATAAGTGCCAAACTCCTCCTTTTTCCAAGAAAATTGCTCTTTCTTCTAAAGAACCTACCACTTTTTAGTTATAAAGACTTAATAATTCTTAAGACACATGGGTCATTAAATAACCTTTTTAAACCTTCACATTTCCCAAGTAGGTCATAAAAGTCATTTAATGCTCTATTTTGACCTCCAAAAAGACTCAAAAAGACATAAATATTAAAAATGACCAAGACCAAAGATAATGTGACATGAAATGACCTATAATACACCTTATGACACAATACTAGACACCTAAAAATAATTTTTTTTTACATATAGGGGTCCTAATTTGACATGCAAGGTCAAATTTGGTACATAAATTGGTGACTCACAAGGGTAGCATGTATGTTATGCTAAAGATCAATAGCCTTATCCTATAAGAAGACATGACACTTGACAACAAGGCTTTGACCAAGATAATATAGATAATTACCTCAACCACACAAAACAAAGGACACACACAAAGCAAAGAAAACACACACATGTGTGTAAAGAACTTAAGGAAAAAATAAATAAACAACTATGCACAACTAGAAATTAAACATACTTCCTTTCTAGGATCAAAAATAAAGTTTCTTGAATATCCTTCTTTATGAGATAAATCATAGTGCCAAGCATGTTTCTCTTTGGATTGGATACTTGATAGATCAAACCTATTTCTTGGAACTTTACTTGCTATGCTCTCAAGTAGACCATATTAAAATATGTCTCCAATTTAAATGTATTCCTCTTGGCCTTGTACACATACCTCATACTGTTACCCACTCATCATCTCATGATTAACATGTATCTTATTTGTAGGCATGATTTCAAGAATATTAGTTTCTTTTTCCTTAGAATATTGAGGCCAATAGAAGCTTGTTTTGACCTTCAAATGCTGAGGTGAACTTTGCTCTGGCTCATCTATGACATTTTGAAAAATGTCATCTTGTCACTTGAAATCTGCTCTAAGGAAGTTGTATACCCCTTTAGAGACTCAAACTCATTATAAATGCTTAAAAATTACTACCACAAGTCCTTATCTTCTTTTTGATCAACATCATGAATGGGAACAACAAGAGAAGCTCATTTATCCTCTTCTTTAGAATCCAAAAGGACTTCATCCAAGATTTCTTCTTTGACACAAGGAAGGCATTATTCATTATCAACACAACAAGAAGACTCAACACAAGGACTCATTTCTTTTTCAAAATTTAGAAAATCTTGATGACTCTCAGGATGTATATCAACTATTATAATCTGATTTTCATTCTCAAGGGTTGTAAGATCCTCAATTTCCATCTCCTTCTTGGTGATGCCAAAACTAAGCATCTTGTAATCAGGTGACTTAGCCCAATAAGGTTTCCAAGGAGCTATATTTTCTTCAAGTAAGAGTTTTGAATTATTCTAAACCAAATTTCCATCTTTAGGTTCCCATACCATAGGTATATCAAGGCAAAGGGTGATGGGTTGAGGACAAAATGAACTAGTTGGTGGAGGTGGCACATAGAACTCAACATCAGATTGAGAATGAATTGGAGGGGATCTATTTTGGAGTTATTAAGGAAGGGGAGGCAAACCTTGGGCTTAAATAACTTGGTTTTCTTCCTTTAATTTGATAATCTCTTCATCAAAATCCTATTTATCTTGAGGACTCTCTTTAGGAATGTTAGATGGGGTGTGTTCAAGCATAGGATCTTCTTTTGGCTCTAAACCTTCCATCAGATCTTGACTCAACAATTTCATTCT
The DNA here is from genome assembly GCA_037957365.1 of Torreya grandis. Classification (NCBI taxonomy): domain Eukaryota; kingdom Viridiplantae; phylum Streptophyta; class Pinopsida; order Cupressales; family Taxaceae; genus Torreya; species Torreya grandis. Next base: position 172,935 of record JARHVA010009923.1, read on the forward strand.
CAACTCTAACTCCTCAATTTTCTTGGATAGGTTTTCTTGTAAAATTATCTCTTGAATTTTATAGTCATATTCATGAGGGTAAAGGGTACAATAGGGATGCTATGGAAAACAAGAGGTCTCTTGAGGAAGGGTGGGAGGGGCTTGCATAAGATCAAGCTCTTTCTCAACTTCACACTCTTTATCTAGGATTTTATCCCCTTTCTTATTCCAAGATTCTACTATTATATTCCATCTTGGGGTGTTAGGATTAAGAGTTTCTTCTTGAGATGGTGATTTAATTTTAGGAGTGGATGAATTACTCAAGAAACTTGGGATCTCTTTAGGCTTGGATTCTCCAACTTGTCTCCATCTTGGAATTTCAAATCTATGATTTCCTTCTTAAGAGTAAATGAGAATGGGAGAAGGAAATGAGGGCCTAAATTCCACTTTCCTTGCTGATAAAATGGATTGATTCATCTTATTATTAGGTAACTCAATCTACCTCTTAAGGTTTTCTTCAAAAACAAGGTTTGTCTTTCCAACTCTCTCTTCTAAATAATTAGGAAAAAGATAACTTTGATAAGCTTGATTGAGTTCATGAGTAGGAATCATATAGGAGTAATAAAAATCTTTGGGAAGTGGATATAGGGGATAATATATTTGGTGAGGCTACTTTTCATGAATTCATAGCTTATCCTTGAAGGATGAAACATGGTCACTCACATGTAGCATCTCACTTGTGAACCTTTGCTAATTTTCTCTCTTAATAGGTGCCCACTCTCTCTTAAAAAGCTATAATACATTTCTCACATTATGAATGAGATGACTGGGAACATCTTGGCCATGTCCCTTTTATGTGTCAATATCCATCATGTACCCCTCATATCCCAAGATAATTTTCTTGAAACCTGAAATGGACTGAGTTGAGAAGTGGCTAGGTTGACTAGGAGAAGCAAGATATTGAGGAGGTTGATTGTAGGGTTAATACAAATCATAACAAGGATGATAAGGATCATGTTAAAGTTGATAAGGATCATAACAAGGCTGATATGAAATGCCATAGGCTTTGGGTACCTCATTAACTTGTGTAAAATAATACTCAACACCAAAACTAGCCATGGGACTTCATTAGGAAGCAAGAGAACAAGTAATGATTATCAACAATCTTCAAAAGGAATACCTGGGTTGCTTGACCTATTGATGTGATCTCAGAGTCACCATTGATTTTTAGATAGATGCCTCCAAATTTTGATGTGTTGAAAGACAAAAACAAAAATCCTTCAACTTCTTAGACTAATTGTCCCATTAGGCATGCAAAAAACTATTATCACTTGGATTTTCACCCTTTGAGGAGATGTCTCATCTCTCCTCATCCAAGTGGCACAATTTAAACACCTCTAGATTATGGGTAGCATAGGAAAGAGGTGAATCTATAGATAGTGATAGCTCCCTTGATGTACCAATTTTGGATCACTACTACACCTATACTTGCAAGGAAGAAGGTGATACACAAAATTGATTAATGATTACCAACCAACTACGTGTCACACATGAGACCAAGGGACTAACTAGGTATACACTTCTCTAATCTAAATTTTCTCACATCAATATTTCATTATGAGGTTGTAATGAATGTTTTGGGTAAGAGGAATAGACAAGAGGTCTATAATGACACTATTGAATAGACTAAATCACTCAACCTTGACACTTAATAGAACACTTCACATGACCTACAATAAGAAGCTTTCAAGATGCAAATAGGTTAGGGAATGAAACAAAAATGCTAAGAAATAATAGCCATCACTAAGAAAGATCAATAATTCAAGTGAACACAATATGAATATTAATATAAGAGGTAAAATTATTAGTATTTATTGATTGATGGTATGCAAATGAGTAGGGCTTCACCATACTCAGGTGGATCATCTTTTACAATAGCAAAAATGGTTAGTTCTTATAGAACTTGAGAGAGAGAAGAGAAGAAATAATTTGAATGGTCACAAGGACAAGTGTCAAGATAATAAATGAGTTTAATGTTAATTAGGAGATAATTTGAAACTTATCATACAAATTTAGAAGAGAAAAGT
>JARHVA010009923.1:182500-245733 GCA_037957365.1 Torreya grandis
GTTTATCTTTTTTTTCCTTTTTTTTTCACCTTATACTTGTTTTAATTTATTGGTGGTTATTTATTTATTTTGACCATTTTTATGGTTATATTTATTTCTTTACTTTTTGTCTTGACATATAAGAAACATCATCTTTTGGTATAATTGATTCGATCACTCTTTTTATTAGATTTACATTTTATTATCATGATCCAAATATCTCATGGTAGATTTAATACCATCTCATCACCTCATGTCAAGGTATGATGTGGCATCCCCCTTATTAGATTGGTTCCACTATCCTATTAATCATTGCCTCCTCCCAATTTTTCATTCCCTTAGGTGTTAGTGCCATGATTACCTTCCTTATTATGCATTGATTACTTGTGGTTTATTCTTTATTTAAGTGCTATTCATGAATTCCCATTTATTTAATTTACTCTTTCTACCTTATGTATGTTATCAATATTCTTGTTCTAGACATTTTTGATCTTATGGCTTCTCATGAGGATTCATAGGGAATTGAGAGAGGCAAGGAGGTTAGCTCTGAACATGACTCCTAAGAGGGGGTTAAAAAAATTGGGAATGGGAAGGTTCAAGCCCAATTCTTACTCTAAAATCAAGAATAATAATCTACTTATTTGGGGTATCATTGAGAAAGGAGGACTCACCCAATTCATGTCAATAATTACTGGCCATGAGTCTATCATGTCAAGATATTTTACGGTCACTTGGAAAGATAGACTAGTGTTCATAAGGGGCATGCGAATGGAGGTCTCCAAGAATTTCATCATTAAATCCATGGAACTAATTTTCCATGATCTTAATTATTATAAGGATAGGATCATGAAATATGAATGGGTTTCATAAAAAAAAATTCTCCCAAAAAAGCTAAGAAACTTAAAAGCTCCAGGCATATCAAACTCTCAAAATCTTGGCTAGAGGTTTGTAAGCAAGTTATGTTGTACCTTACCTTAGAATCTAAATTTAGCTCGGTTTGGTCTCATCACTTCATGTTGCTTAACTATTTCAAGGAAATTTATAATACTAGTCTCCCCTATTTTTATTATGATCCCTCAAGGATTCATTTGCATCCTTTCAATGTAATAACAAGATATTTTTATCCCACCAATCTCTTATCCTCATGATTTTTAAGAATGCATCTTTAGATATAAGTAAGGTGGTGTTAGTAACACTAGGATTAATCCCAGTCTTAAAAAATAGAAATAAAATACCTAAAGGAGAGTTGTCAATTATTGAGGCTTTAGGATAAATAAAGGCAAGAATTGGTAAGTTAAGGAAGAAGTTGATCTTGGACTCTAGGGATTAATAGGAGCTATTTGAGTATGTAGTTAGGACCCCTATGTTGGGCAACCCTTTGGTGGATCCATCAATTTTAGATGCCATAGAGGCTCCTGATCCAGAGGATACAACTTTGGTTGTGGCAAGCTCACTAAAAGAAAGGTTATGTTCCTTAGAAGTAAGTCTTAAGAACAAGGCCCTAAAACTTAGGGAGATGAGAAAATATCTTAAGGACATTTATTGGGTCATTTTCTAAATATTTGTTTTAATTTCCAAGTAGGGCCATGTTTTTTATATCAAAACCCCTCATAGAAAAATATTGGATGACCTAAAGGACCTTTAGAGTCTAGGTTCTATTGGGAAATAGTCTAGAGCTACCAATTCTTCTCACCTGACCCCCAAAATTACGTCCTCCCCTTCTGGTGTTTAAGGATGGAAATATATAGGTAAATAAGGTCCTAGTGTTAGGACCCAAGGGAAAGTTAGGAAGAACCCAAATTAGGGTCTTAGGTGTGTCTCCTTTTGGTCCCTATTGTTTTGGCTAGCAGTTTTTTATTTTATTCAATCTATATCTTTCCTACTTGTTTCTAGTTGATTATTTTTTCTTTTTGTTATCTCAGTCCTTTTTTGTTTAGGCATGTTATGCCCTTGGTTAACTTCCTATTGAAATTTATTGAAGGCATAGGCCTTGTTGTGTCTTTGGATGTATTCCACACTAGTTCAAGGTGGGTTTATATTAATCCAAACATATTTTCATCCCTAAAAAAGTGCACAAATCTTCACCAATAGTTATAGGGAGGATTTTTATGCATTTTACATGCATGAAATATAATGTCATTATTTATTTTACATATTATCAATTTAATAAACAATGATATTATATTTCATGCATGTAAAATTCAAGGTGGGTTTATATTAATCCAAACATATTTTCATCCCTAAAAAAGTGCACAAATCTTCACCAATAGTTATAGGGAGGATTTTTACACATTTTACATGCATGCAATATAATATCATTATTTATTTTACATATGATAAATTTAATAAAAAAATTAAACCATGTAAAAAAGACATAAGTAAGACCAAAAATATGAAAGACCATTATGAAAACTACAATACACTATTAGCATGGGCCTAGGGAAGTGAAATTTATTATAATTTGGCATAAAAGAGAAAATAAATGTAATGGTGTCAAAAAGGAGTCAAATAGTCATGGAAGAAGATGAGTATAATAAGAATATGAAAAAACCTCTTAGGCAAAGGTAAGGAGAAGAGAAAAGGTAGGAAATTATTTGTTAAATATATTCCTTATTCATTTATATCATGTAAATGTTTGTTATATAGTTTTCAATGCTATTAGTTCACTTTTAAATATGTTATTATTATTCCTATCTAAAATATAGCCAAAAATAGTGTGGTTTATGCTCAGTATTCAAGACCAAATCAAATTTTATAGAGTAATGATATTTGAATAGTTTATTTGATTCTTTCCATCTAATCTAAAAAAGATGTGCATGAGGTTGCAAGTCAGATTTAGTGCATATTGAGAGCATATTCTTGGCAAAGGTATCAGGGTAGGTTGAGCACTATTACAAAGTAAAGGGAGAATATGGTGAATTATATGGGCATATATAAGTTATATTAATGACTCTCTATTTATATATATATAACTTTGAATAAGTCCAAAAAGCATAAATGGAGTAAATATTGGTTGAAGTGATGGAATATAATGTAGTTGTGTTGATTGTATAGATCAAGCATTACATAAATAGTTTGAATAAATAAAAAAATTACCTTAGGAGAAGATGTAGGGACTATTTTTAAGAAAATATAATTCCCATCTTATGATTTAAATACACCTACATCTATAGAAACTACTAAATCAAAAACAATTTTTTTGTATGCAGGCTTTAACCATGATCTCAATTATTTTTCTACTAGCATAGAATAGGGTTTTTAAATTCACATTTATGATATATTTATGTAAAAATTCATGTGTTTACAGTGGTTGTATTATTATAATAATGGATATGTTATTTCATTGTAACATGCAAGTCTTAAATGACTACCATGATTGCATTATGGAGTTCCCTAGTGGTCTCACAATTTGTCATTAGTATAACATAAAAGTGATATTTATATACATGTGTGTCATTATAAATGGAAGGATGCATAAATTTAATTTAATTGTCTTGGTTGAGTATCCTCCCATGCTTGATGGATTTACATGGAACTATCCATCATATAGGTCATTGGTTCTGCTTTTGTTCAAATGGAAATAATGGATTCCAAGAAACATCGAATATCCTGGTATAAGAGACATGAGTTGAAGATGATATTATTATAATAGATTATTTTTTAGTTGATTTTTTTTTGGGATAATATTTAAAAGTTTCAGGATCCTTTTTCTTGGGTCATATATGTTTAACACAACTACAATAATGGATAGCAACTGGTGAAGGTCGTGGACAACTACCATGGTTGAATTTTGAAAATTATAAATATTTTTTTTGGAGATTTCAATAAAAAATATTATAAATTAAGAATAATAATTGGTTAAGATAATTAAGGAGGATTTCATGAAGTTTGATACAATAGATTCAAAATATTTTATTCCATAACATTAAATGAGTGAAGAAGTTCACTGTCATAATTTAACATGCTTGTCCTCAGTTATAGTATTATAATATCCATGGTTAGATGCTATCTATCACCTTTCATCTTCGTATATGGATTTATATATTCTTGATGGTGTTTATTATGTTCATCTTAAGGCATCAAATTCATATGTATATTGAAATAAAAAGTGTTGATAAGTTTGTAAAATTATAAATGTATTTGAATTTGTAATAGATAGTTAAAATAGTAGCAAAGGAGAGCCAGCATGAGGATCTAAGGAAATTAGGTATCAGTTGAAGAGGTATGAAAATTTTGGCCTAGACTAGTTATAGAGCAAGGGAGGTTCAACAATTATGGTCGAGACTAGTTAGATAGCAATACAAGAGGTCCATAAATTGTGGTCAAGACTAATTAGTTATAGTAGAGTGTGTAGTTCTGACATGTGAAGCTGAAGAATTTAGTTAGGAGTATCTTACCTTAAATGAATTATAATGGAAAATAATTCAAAAAAATTGATTAAATAGACTTTTGTCTAAGTATCTTAGGGTGAGACACTATTTTAGTCTTGGTGAGTGTTAACATGGACATAGGGAAGTGGGATTTATTATAATTTGGCATAAAAGAGAAAATAAATGTAATGGTGTCAAAAAGGAGTCAAAGAGTCATGAGAGAAGAAGAGTCTAGAAAAAATATGAAAAAACTTTATAGGATAAATAAAAAGGTATTCCATTATTTAAATAATATTTATATTCCATGGCTTCACTAGGATTCATCTTGATTAGTTATAATTATTCTTTATTCATTTATTTCCCCTCAATGTTTGTTATGTAGCTTTCAATGTTATTGGTTGGATTTTAAATATATATTTATTGTTCCTATTTAAATTATAACCAACAACACATATTCATGCCATTAAAATAAAATACATATATCATGGCATATTGTGTTTATATGTTATCGAAGAGAAAAAATATGAAGGACAAAGTTTTGCATATCATAAAATAACAATTTTCCATTTTATGACCAAAATAATTGAAGGAATATTTCAAATGAGATTTATAATATAAATTCTTATTCTAAAATTAACTTAACATTCACCATCTATGTGTGCCATGAAACTTATATGATTAGAAGCTTTTGTAATATACCATTGATGGTAGATTATATTGATATGCCTTCACCAGGGGAACATGATCAATCATACCTTGAGAATTTATGTCTAACCTAGGTTAATGGGAACTCATATCATGTCAAACCAACACATTTTTCTGTCCTTTTTCCAAAAAAAATCAATAAAATTTTGTAGAGACTAAAATATGATATTATATACTTGTAAATCAATTTTATGACTTACCTTCAACCTACATGACTTGTGCATACATGTATGACTCTTATTATACTTTTTCTCACATCCACATGATATCAATGGGCCTAATTATTTATAGTTGATATCAATCACCTAAAATAATTCCTTAGTTTGTGCCAAACCAATCGGTTATCATAATTAGAAATATCCATATCACTAAATTATTATTATTTCCTCTTTGACACTAACATCAAATTAATAACATACTATCTTTTGGTAATGATTGAGTCTAATGGTTTTTCCCCACTAAAATCAATGGTAACATTTAAAATTAAAATAATTCATATTGGTTTTTCCATTCATTTAATGTGTTAGTGGCATGATAAATTAATAAAAAAAGTTTCATATAATTAAAAAATAGGAGTAAGCCTATTATGCATATAAGAAACATCTATCAAGCATAATATAAAATTTTCACATTCAAAGGCACTACCATATTCCTCCCAATTCACTAATAACTCACAAGGATTAGGTCTTAGACAAGTCTAAAGCACCTCAAACCCAAGCTCAAATTATCATTTTATGAGTATCAAAAACTATATTACAAGTTTCATGCATTCAAGGAGAACTATTGCACACATTTACCTAATAGATATGTAGGAAACACTTAGCCATTCAATTTGGAGTGGGTAGGGTTAGGTTAACTCACATTTATTCTCATTTATCATACATAATTCCACCATTACAAGTTGACATAGGGTTTCAAGTGAAGAAGATATATTTTTTGAATCACAAACATAACCAAACCCCTTATTATATCAAAATAGAGAGGGAAAATTCATAGAGATAGAACCATTAAATTGGGAACATAATCTATGATTGTACTGACTTAAAAATAATGATATTGTTTAGGCACATATAAATATTTAGATCCTAACCCCAAAAAAACACTATCTGGTTTGCCATATTTATTTTTGCCTTCATATAGTCTATTTACTTCATATAGTAGTTAACAACTAAGTATCTTATCCTTGTATTGTAATTTTTATATTTATCAAGTGCAATTGTCAAATCATCTTTAATACTTTATATTAATATTTATGCTTATTTATATATTCTTTAGAATCTGAAATACACAATTTATATCTTTTTTAGGGTTAGCATTGATCCAAAATAGGGTAAAACACAATGGTGAACCCATATAGTACTTGAATACTATCAAAACCTAGGTTTTCCATAGGACTTCATCCTTCTTTCTATGGTTTTGTGTTTTTTTAAATAATTTTGATTTTTCAATCTTGAATTCTGATTTTCCTTTGTGCACAAATTACAAATTTCTATAATGGATGACCATAGCTTCTATTTTTTGACTCAATATATGATTGTAATCATTACATATTTTTTCTTTGATACATTTTTTTTGTAAAAATAATGTAATTCAATGTATTAAATATTTGTAAATTAATAAGGCTATAAATAATAATGAATAATCCTTAACCATCCTTATCTCATATTGATGCAACATTTAATCCAAGTTATTTCTTATTACTACTAGGTGTCAAAGGGCATGTATCACCCCTTTTATTTCTCCTACTCTAATTATCCTTCTAAATGTTGTGTTGGATCCTATAGTACATTTCATGCATGATCTTGATGGAATCATTATTAATATTTGATATGTAAACTAGGTGGATATTCCACACCAAGCTTCATCAACATAGATCCTATGATTTTTAGCTCAATAATGATTAGAAGATTACTATATTAGGCTATTTTTAATGATAAAATAGAGATAATAAAGTGATATAAATGAAATTTAAAACATATTACACATGAACATGAAGCATAGGAATAAGCAAATCCCAAAATGAACACAAGATTTATCCTATAGAAATATAATGTGGGAAAAACTCTAGTGGGTGAGGAAATCATACTCCCCTTCCACTATGTAATGTACTAAATGTAAAAGGTATTGAAAAACATTGTTTTAATGGAAATAATTCTCACTCATAATATAGCTAAAAAATTTCATGCAAGACTATTCTGCACTTATCATAAATTTATTATAACTCCAACACAGCTAAACCAAACATATACAACTAGGAAACATTGAGACAACAAGAAAAATGGCTCAAAATTAAAACTTTCAATGTGAATCCAACTTTAAGACTTATTAATACATTTTATAATGTCTTATACCTTTGAAAATACATGTATTTATTCTCTCTCAACTTTAGTGTTTTCCAGGAAGCTCAAATGAAATTTCACTAATGATTGGAAACATTTTCAACCATTCTCACTCTCGAGCTTTATCTCATGATGAAATCACCAATGTATGAAAAATGATGTTTTTGAAAACACCAAGGTAGTTACACAAACACCAATATGGTTATAAAACCACCACCTAAAAAATTGATGGTTATCCAATCACCAAGGTAATTTCATAGCCTCCACCTTAAAAATAGTGGAGGTTTCACTATATATGATAAACCCATTCATTTCAAGAGCTAGAAGTCTCTAAATTCATCCCATGAAGAGTTTTGAATCACCCACATAATTATTGTATGACTATAACATATTTGATCTAATGTTTTAAATTTGAAATGTATTACAAGAATGAATTACATATAATTTATCATAGTGGAAACATATGGTATATATGACTAGTAAAATAAGATCCAAATTTGGATCATACTTCCCCACTTTGATGTTTTAAGTCCCAAAAATATATAAGAATTTTATAAGTGAAGAAATTTATTCCACACATCTTCTTTGGAATACCATTTTGTCTTTCTGGTAAGCCAACCCTTTCACCTAACTAGTAATTTTTCTTTCTTTCCTCTTCATGTTATCCTTTATTTATTTTAAAATACAACATCCTCCTCCAATTACAATTGGATATCCATAATGGGGTATTAAATTAAAGTTAGCAACAATCCTTTAGCTTCATTGTCTAGCATATAAGGATAAAAATTATGTTAAGCTATCAACATTAAAAACTGAATAGATCATTATAGATGCTTAAATAAGTAGTTATATGTTAAAATACTCATGCACACTTGAAAAATATCGATCAAGGCTCTACCATCTAGTTCTAGACTTACTTGTAGATGATAGACTTTCCTTTGCCATCTTACTAAGCTTAAATGATTATATTTTAGTTTGATCTTGATATTATAATTACCCAGATAACCTATAGCCTAAAATACATGAATTATTAAGTATATCCTTTATTTTTAGTTACAGATCTCTAGCATCCTTCCATCTTCCTAAATAGTTGTGCTCATACTTAGATAGTAACATCAATACTACTATCCTAGATCCAATGTAAATGTCCTTACCTTATAAACACTTAAATTTTTAAATATTATGGTATGTATGATTTGGCCTAATAATTTTCATTATGCCTTATGTGTGAATATTTTCAAAAGGTGTGGTATAAATACCAATTAAATATGACTCATTATTCATCTAGAAAATATGAAGCAAGTACCTATTTAAGCTTATTCAATCAATTTCAAAAATGAATTATACTACCCTATTCTTCCCTATTTATATATCAGTCATAGGATAAATTGTATTATAGGTTTGAATCATTTAAATAATAACCCATGCATATCATTTGTCAAGTTATAAGCTAGAACATTGCATGTACTTGCATATAGTATATTACACCCTTGTGCACCCACAAGCCAACACATAAGGTATAGATACATATGTCTGAGGCTCTCTTTATATTATTATATATGTAGGCAATGCTCATTGATATAGGGGTCCTTGAGGTAAGCTCAACTATGTGAGTCCACTAACCAATTTTTTGTAAGGTGAAAAGACCTAAGAGGAGGATATAGGGTTTGAGCTATATTATAATATTGAAAGCTCATGCATGCAATATGAACACATAATCTAGAAGATGAAATAAAACCCATAAATACCCAAGGGGAAGATTAAGTAAATATTCAATATTACGTATAGGATATAATTTAAGCATAAACAATGATGTCAATGCAAGTTTTCATAGGGTGATGCAAGTGTCCATCCTGATAAAAAGCTATTTTTTCTTAATCTGACAACTAGACTAGAATCATCATATAATATATTTTAACACTTACATCACTCATATTTTACTATGAATCAATGTATAAGCTAAGTATAATTTCTCCCTCATATTGATATTAAGATAATTTTGAATGTTGTATTTTATATATTTGGCATATGCTTAGATTCAATATTTCTTATCAAAATACTTGTAGAATCTAAATTCATCAATTTTCTTTATTTTTTAGAGTAGCTTACTCCTTGTTTGATTAGGATACTCTTTCATGTTCACCCTTATTTCCCAAAAGGGTTAAATATTTGGTGAACCTGACCTCTAAGTCTTCTTATGCAACTCTTAACTTGTTATAGGATTTTCATCCTATTAGGGTTTCTAATTTTAATAATCTATAGATCTAATTTTTTTCATTAATTTTGGCATCTTTTTTGCATTTATAAAATAGGGATTTTTTTTAATTTAAAAGTGCATAACATGGAAATTTTTGAAAATATCATTTTGAAATTGAAGAAAAATCAGCCTTAATTCACCATTTAAATACAAATCAATAATTAATTAATTAATTCTTACATGTTACATAATAATAAATAAATTAAAATTCTAAGGCTATTGAATCCACATCTAATAATGAGGAATTTTTAGATGGTATAAATATTAATACATACTCCATGGTAACAATCAATACTTCAATTCAATTACTAGTTTCAATGCCTACAAAAACACAAGTGGTGTTTTCATCCCCTTTGGTGACTTCTAAAGTTTTAAACCAAAATCCAAATGGGCATACTATGCACACTATTTTATAATTTATACAATATTTGGAAGCTAAGGTTACCAAAATTAATCGAAATGTTATGAAATCAACTCATGATATTGATTCACAAGATGTCTTATATAATCCTATAGCACCTGAGATATATTTTCACCCTTTGCCAACTAGTTTTTTTGTACCCAAATTCACACTTTATGATGGAAAGGGTGATATTGAACAATATATAATCTCTTTCTATGTAAAATTCCTTTATTATGATTCAAATTATAAAATTTTGACCAAATTATTTCTAATATGTATAAAGGACTATGCTTTGAGATGGTTATATAATTTACCAATACAATCTATGAGAGTATTGAAGACATTGGTGGACTAGTTTTAAGTACCTTTTTCAATCAACATTATTGAAAAATATCGTATTCACAAATTTCAAAGATAAAACAAGGAACTAATGAGCCTATTAATGAATGTGTCTTGAGGTATAAGATAATGTTGGCCAAAATGACAAATCCAATGGTAGATAAAGAGCTTCAAGATATATTTAAATAAATTTTTCTTGCTCCCTTACATGATTATATTATTTTTAAGAAGTTCAAATATTTTTATGACTTATGTCATATTTTTGTAGATAGAGAAATGAAACTTATTTCATTGAAAATTTTTAAGCATGTAGCAAACAAATCAACTACATCTAATACCAAGTTTCATATTAAATTGAGATATAAGGTGAAACCTATTAAGGCTAAAAATGAAATAAGCACCATGGTTAATACAGTGTCATAATAACCTAATAAACTTATCTTATCCAATGCACCTAAGAGATAATTTAAATGATTACTCGAGTCTCCAGCTTCACTACATATGAACCCCCTCTATATATATATATTTAGGGGTAGGTCATTGATCAATATGGAATATGGGATACACAACATGGATTCAATTGATATGCTGGTATACCCTATCTGGATACGATTAGTGCCAATCATATTCATTCTCTAGCCCCCTATGATTACCATGGAAATAGATAGGGCCACTAATTTTGTCATCATAAGTCCAAGATACCATGGAGATAGATAGGGCCATTGATTCAATAGTTATATATATATATATATATATATATATATATATATATATATATATATATATATAATAAGAAATTGAGCTTATATAGTATCATCTCATATCTCTCCCTCCTCTTATGGTGGCTGATACGATTTGACCTATAACAAAAGGATATGATTAAAATGATTATTTTGACTACCACCAATGTGTTTGGAATCATATGAACAAATGTTTTAAATTGAAGCACAAAATACAAGACCTTATTGATAATGAAAAACTCACCTTTGAGGATTATCTAAAGGATTTAGGGTCAAAAACTAATGATCTCAAAATCAAAATATATTCAAAAATCCATTACAAGCTAATTTTAAGGAAACTCTAGAAGTAAAAATGGCATATCAAGCACATCCTCCTCCACCATATTATTGGAACCCATTAGATGGGATTATTGGTACACTTATACATGAAATATCTCTTATGGTTTAGTAGCCTTCTATTTCATTTGATGACAATGATATTTTGGATGATGACTCATTTATTCATTATTTATTTATCAAGGTACATATTGATCATCATCTTATAAATAGAGTTATGGTTAATAATGGTTCTATTCAAAATGTATGTACCATGACATTACTCACACATGTGGGATACACATGTGATTATTTATTTCCTTCAACTTAAATGGTAAAATCATTCTATGGAATAACAAAAAAGGTTTTTAGTGAGATTTATTTACCTTTATAGGTTAGTAAAACACATGTTACCACATCATTTTTAGCTATGCTTAGTGAGGGAGGATTAGATGACCCCTATTGAATTATCTATTGCGAGCTCGATGGGTATGGGTTTATATGCTATGAGTCTTTGATATGTTATTGGGATGACCGTGGATTCATAATATTTATAAAATACCTTATACAATGCATGCATGTATTAATTATATTCATGCCAATAAGGTAATTACATTTTTAGGGATTCAATATGAATATCTTTTATAATAAGTAAAACTTTTTTTATGACAGCTAGTTATACAACCTACTAAGCTTAATCATATGTGAAATGGTAAGTAACATCCAATTCCATTTCCTAGGAAACCAATACTTAAGAGTCCATTGCATCAAGGATATATAGTGGACTCTTTTAGATCCTCATTTACACCTTTGTGACCTAGCTAATTATTGACAATAGAACACCATGTTTTAGAATAGGTACAAAGCCCCAATATTACACCCTAGAAATCATAGAGCATAAAAAAATGAGTTTCATGAACTAATAAACCTTCTAATACTATCTCATAGTCATATAATCTTGAGGCATACACAAAGTATTACTAATTATCCAGTTCAATATTTGGCACATAAACATGATCCTTGGAAATATGACTAGTTTAGTATACCATATGTACAATATAGAGTAGCTTATGATCATTATTTATATTGGATAATTGGATAACACTCTATTTTCAAAATATATTCAAAAAAATTAAAAAAAAATTGAGAAAATACAAAATCATTCAAATAAACTAAAAATACAAAAACATTTAGCATTTCACATGTTTACTAGCTTTCTGCATATGTTGTTTACTCTATGTTAGTAAATAACATATCATTTCTTTACACACATATTTTTCATGGGTAATTAAGTGTGATACATTCATACATAAGATACATGATACATACACATGCAAATATTGGACCTTTCCTATTCCTACATGACACACTGCATTGGGGGCATATTGCTTCTATATAAGCAATATTGACATAGGTTTTATTATTTTATGATAATTTCCATTTGAGTTTATATAATAATATTTACACCTATCTATATTAATTTTAATATATTACACAATGTAATTTGATATGTTATTATACCTGACATTTTTTACTAACACATATATGTAGGGACTAATATGATATGCCTATGCTAATTGATTCTATATTTCATTTAATTCATCTATTCACATGGATTAATTTATTTCACTTGTTATTTCCTTATTTGAATTACTTGTGTAACATTTTAACATGTTCATTGATTATTGGCCATAGTTCCCTGAGTGTTTCTTGTTTCTTTGGTGTCTTGACATTTGTATATAGATCCTCATATTGAGTGAGGAATTTGTTCATGCCCCTTGTTTGCAATCTCCATAGACCCATATATGCTTGAATTTTAAGTACTATTGTGTGTGTGCTTTATTTTATTTTGAGTTAGCTATATTATAGACATTTCCATGATCACATCATGCATCTCGGGGATTATTATGTACACACAGTACAGGCTTAATTTATATATCTACTTTGACAAGACACTACTATATGCTTATTTACCACATGGTTCACACAAATACATCATAGTCATATTATCCTTTTGAGATAAGGTTACTATCACTTTTTCATTCTCCTCACCCCAAAATGAGGGGTATATTAGTTGGGTCATGTCATAGATACATGAATCCACATACATATAGTTGATAGAATTGACATAATTTGATTCAATATATATGCACATGGGACAAAATTATATGCATTTGGCATAGATTTGGGACAAATTTTCTTAGATTTGTGATACATATTATACATATTATATAAATCAAATGTTAAATTTTTACATATACTTCAGATTTTTATGTGCATATGGCATGAAAATATACTAAATTATAGATACATTATTCAGATTATACCAATATTCATGCACAAACTCTACCAAGAACCATTATTTGAGATTTTATATATTTCACTAGTTGGCTTCTTTATTAGTGTGATTGAGATTTTTTTCTCTCTATAGAATTATAAATAATTATATTATGGATGGTTTATATCACTACACCATCTGAATTAGGTGAGATTGGCTAGATTATGTTATATTTGAGTTATGTGAATGAGATTATGTGTTCTCATTGGACTTGACACAACTCACTCTTATATCAAATTAGGGGCATGATCACCTTCCAATTCTCCTCTTCACATCTCTAAGTTTAATTTGTGAACCTCTCTCCAATGATTTAAAAAGGAATCATAGTTACCAAACCAAATTATCAAAGGGAAAATGGTTGCATCAATACATAGATGTACTCCTTCCTTGTCTTTTCTTTCAAGAAATTTCAATTATTCATTTTAGATTATATGCATTAAATTCACTTGTAATATTTTCTTGGTTTCATTTTATACACATACAACAAATTCAAATAGGGCTTAAGAAAACTAAGGTGTGTTGTACAAATCATAGTACACATTTTATTTCTTTTAAACTAGTAATTTCATCCTTATGAATTACTATATATTTTTTGGGGTGTGTAGATGCATAAATATAGATTTATATGTAAAAATAGTCTTGTATATTATAAAAATATCACCCAAAGATCTACCCTTTAGTTCTAGAGCATTCTTGTAGCTAATAGGCTCACCTTCACCATCCCACTAGGCCTAAATGCTTATCTTCTAGTCCTACCTTGATATTCTAATTACCTAGATCACATGTAGCCCACATTATGCTTTCATTATGATATATATCCTTACTATCAGTTACAAAGCTCCAAAAACCTTCCATATTCCTATATAGTTTCATTAAAACTTGGACAATAGCATTGACACTATTATCCCAGATCCAACATAAGTGGCCTTACCTTATAAACACTCAAATTTATAAATATTTTGATATGTATGAGTTAGCCTAATAAATATCATTAACCTTTCTATGAGAATATTTTAAAAAGGTGTGGTATAAATATAAATTAAATCCAACTCATTAGTCATCTAGTAAATACCAAACAAACATTTATTCAATATCATTTAATTAATTGTACAACTAATTTATACTACCTTATTCTTCTTTATTTCTATATCAGTCATAGGAGTGGTCATATTATAGTATAAAACATTCAAAAACCAACCCATGAGTATTATTTTTCAAGTTATAAGGTAGATTATTAAATGTACTTTCATATAGTATATTGTGTGAGATAGGAATCTAAGAGGGGAGTTAGTCAAGTATTAGTATGATAAACCTTAATAAAAACTCACAAATAAATATAACATCTCAAGCCTAGCCACTCAAGGAACAAGAGAATAATGCAAGTAATAAACAAAAGAAGAAAAAACAAGTATTATTCACCTTCCTTGTGAGTAAGAGTTGCATGTTGGCCTTGGAGGAATGTGCTCAGTCATGTACTCAAAGAGTCTTTGAAAATGGTGCTCCTTGCATCATTTGTCCTTGTCACTTTGGAAATGTCTAGCTTGGCTTTGGAAAGATATAGCACTATATCAATGATTTTGCATTATAACATTACAATAATGCTTTTTTGAAAGAATTCCTACATAGTAACATAAAATAGAAAAGCTTGTTTGAATAATGGGTGAGGCTTTGTATTTATAGCCTTTCAATATAAACCTAACATAAGTGGAGTTAGGTTATATTTAACCATGGTTGCATTTAGTTTAACCCTTATTAATTTAAGGAGGTGATAAGTAATTAATATTATGGATAGAGATATCATTTATTAAACATGGATCTCCATTTCTAAATTTAAGGCTTTAATGGAGATATTTTCAATTCCTTAACTTTGAGGATGATGGCATCATCATGATCTCAATTTTATTGTAATTTCATTTTTACAAAATTAATATTCACTAATTTCACATGAAAATTTTACATAGGAATTTAATTTAATTTACTTAATTTATTCATTCTATTTAGAATTTTTGCATTTTAAAAATTGTTTAAGTACCCCGCTTAATGGGTCCAAAGGCCAAAATATCAATTTTCTAGGTCACAAGTTGACTAGAGATGAATCCATGAAAGGTTACTATTGTGTAATGGATAATACCTCAAATAGGGATGCCTCAAAATGATTCTAGGTACTAATGTTTGATGTGAAGATGAAATTAGAATATTCAGTGATTTATAGGTTTAAATTGCATTATTTATTAGAAAAGAATTTGAAGTCTGGTTGGAACATAGTTGTGGTCAAAATAGGGTGTTTATAGTTTGCCTCAATTTAGGAAGTCATTGCAAGGCACATGCATAGTATTGTATTGTCAAATAATGAGAAAGTTGTTAATGCCCTTGATAATGCCCTAGAGGGTGATGGATGAGCCCTGGATGCCACCTCAAGGGATCAGGTGATAAATAATGTCATTGAATGTTCCCTCAAAAATAAGAAAATGATGTGATCTATAGGTAATGAGGGTGGAAATGCTAATTTTCCAAAAGGTAGTTATAATTAGTGGCATAGAGAGGTGCCCCAATAGGGAAGATGAGTGGAAATTATTGGTAGAAGAATGTGGATTATAAAGTTGCACAAGATATTTGTTTGATATTCATGCATTATGAACTCATTTTGTCATTTTATATCCTATTATTTATTATCTTCATGAGTTTTAATAAGCTAGAATATGAAGAAACTCTAATTTTGGCACCAAGTATGAGAAGAAGATAAACAATCATAGATTGGAAATACCTATATATACTTTTATTTGTAAGAAGAAGAGGGATCCACTTTTAGAAGAGATCAATAGATAATATGGTTATGGTTACCTATATGATTTCTTGTTATGTTCCTTTCATGCACTCTTATGTGTAATGTCTTGGTTAATTTCTATCTAAATTATTTTGAATACATTATTTCAGTTTAAACAATACTAGTTGTTCTTAAATTACTTAATAACATAGAATAATTAATGCATCTTACATTTCTATCATCTAATATCATGTATTTTATGATAAATTGTTCTACGCATATGAAGTATCTCATAACTATCCTCATCCTTAACATGTTCTGATGCTTTAAGAACCTTTACTAATAATGGTGTAGTGAATGTGGAAACACTTTTTAGAGGAAATTATGCTAAGATGGTTACCAAGGTAGAGAGATATTAAGATATGGTAAGACCAAAGGATGCGTAATTTCATAGAAGAAGAATTAATAAGGATTAGTCTTAAAAATTATGAGATCATTCAAGAGCATATTTATGGAGAAATTTAGGAAATATTCTATTACAATTTGCCTAAATTTTTAGCTAACTAGTTAGCATGGTTGGAATATTATGATTTAGACTAAGGATGGAAAAAACTATAATTTATATTGTAGAAAAGATAGATCATTGGCAAAGATTAGAAACTGACTAGATAAGAGAAATAGAGCATTGGGTTGCTACTAAAGTAGATGGATATATAACTAAGTTTGCAGTATGAGGATGCATAGATTTATAAGCTATGAAAGACTTATTCATTATAGGAATTCAAGGGAAATTTTTGTAGTGACTACCTATCCTAGTAAAGATGTTAGTTGTGGACAAGGCCATGGTGCCTACTCTAGCCAATATGGAGTAGTCACTTTGGGCATATAGGGGTGTGTGTAACATGATAGTGAATGATGATTATATGAGAAGACAAGGCTTGGACCTAAATCTATAATAAAGACAAAAGGGATGAAGATTCAAAAGAAAAGTCTAGATTTAAAATGTGAGTTGTGATAACACAATAGATGGAGTAAACATAAAAATACCCAAGTAGTTGCGAGTAGAGTTAAGAGTATCAGTAAAATAGTTGAAGAATGAGTAATAAGAAGTGATGAGTGATAAAAAAGAGATGAATAATGAATACTGAAGAAAGATGAGATGAAATAAGAATATGAATGTTGATAGAAATAAAGAAGTGACAAAGAGTGAGAGGAAGAAGAGATATTCAAAGATGAAGATGAGAATAGTGTAGAGGTAGATCAATTAGTTAATAGATGTAGTGTATATAGATAAGAATATGTATTAACAAAATAATGACATGAATTTTAAGCAAAGAATCAGGACAAAGTCATAAATTAATCATAGGTTCAAGCATGGAAAGAGAAGAAGTCATAGGAAAAAATCATTCACTAGAAGAGTACATATCCCCGTAGCCTAATTTATTATATTTCAATAAAAGTTTTCAAATAGAAGGATAGGTAGATAGTAGTTAGGAAGGTCTATTTTTAGAGTAAGTGCATCAATGGGGTACTAAAATTGAAACACTCTCAAATTTTAAGGCTTTAAAGGCCATAGGGTTCATTAAAACTGAGTAGAGAAAAGAAAATATTAAAAAAAAGTAGAGTGTGTAGACAAACTCTCCTAGTGCATAGGTAAATCTTATTAGTACACAAGTAAGATCACACAGAATGTAGCCTTACACTATAAAAATTGTGTAATAGATCCCTTGGATACCAATTTATAATATGGGTTCTTTAGGATCATTTATAAACCTGACACCATATGATGGGTTTATAGACCTTGAGCAGTACTTACTAAGTTGTGGGATAAAATTTCAAGCTAAGGGTATTATCGATGAGGCTATAAAGAAGTGTGAAATAATTGGGGCATTGAATGGAAGAACACTTGAGTTTATAAATCACAAAGATATCAGTTAAGCAAATCTACAACATGTTAAGGAGTGGCTTATCACAAAATTTAAAATAAAGAAATGTACAATTCAAACTATTTAAGACCTAAAGGAGATTAGGTAGAAGTCAGGAGAATCAGTTTGTGATTATGATCATATGTTCTCAGATGTTATGAAAAAGGTGGAGTTTGCCCTAAAAGATAAAGATAAAGATGCATGGTTTATCGAAGGAATGTTCTCTAGGATTAGGTTTGTTATAATGCATACTTAATTTGCTACTAAGCTAGATGTTAGAGTTACTTCTATCTGGGTGGAACAAATTGAAAATTTTGGGGAAACTCTCATAGTGGGTTCTAAGATTTAAAATACATTGTAATATTTTATGAAGAGGATGGAATAGTATCATGAAGTAGATAATCCTAAGATAATTATATGGTACATGGAGTGTGGGAAAGAAGGAAATCATAGGTGTAGACATCCAATTCCTAACACCATTGTTTTTAAATTATCAATCTTATTTGAAATTTTTGAAAATGCACAATTTAGGACAAAATCACTTAAATGTGTTAAATGGTTTGAAATTATCATACACAAGTGCTAATGTAGGCTCATGTATCCCTAAATGGGGCAATGAATTTTATGTTATTATTAACTTTTCTCAAATCATTTCAAGTCAAAATGATGAAAACACATTTTGGTGCTCTAGATCACTCTTTTCTTATAATTCAAAAGTACATGATATGTGCATATGTTATTTTGTGTTGACAACATTATAAATGGGATATTGGTCTGTATGTAACTAAAATCAATTCATGATTCCCCTTTATTCAAATTAAAACCCATTAATATGACATTTTGACCAGTTTGATTAATTTGTGCAAGTAATTTCCAAAGAATTGCTTAAATTTTTATTGATCTTACTTAGGCAAATTAATCCAAATTAAGAGATTAAGTAAGAATTCCATGGAATTTATTGAATATTTGTTTATTTGAAATTGATTATTAATATCTACATTATCAAATGACATCATTTGTGGGGTGTCATCCATAAGCCATAAATGCAACAAATATTAGGTTTATGGCCTCACATGCCTCTTTAATGCCACTTCCTTATAAATATTGATGAGGGTATTTATGGATTTATTATGCAATATTGGATTAATTCATGGCCACCCATATTGATCTCAATATGGATGATCACGGTTTATCCTGATCAAATTCAAAAATCTATAAATAGGAAGGCCAATACCATCATTTTAAAACTTCATTTGTGTAAAATTATTATGCATAATTCTCTACATAAGCCATTTATTTGTGTAGTTTATTATGCTTAATTTTCAATAGGATGGCTTCAAGATAGGCATACATTTGATTTCATGTCATGATCCTAGTTTCATTGGTGAGAAAGAGATGATGGATGATATTTTCCTTGTATCATTGTTGAAGAGTTGAGCACCAAATCAAAGGGTAAAGTCATGTTTTGAGCTGCATTTGGGTGATGGGATGCTCTTTAAAAGGTATTATGTGTATGATTTGTTTAATTTACTCTTAATTATTATTTCTAAAACCCTATTTGAATAGGTTGGCTTAGCTTTTTATGTTATTATGCATTTTTCTTGATTTTCTTGACTGATTCTTGATCTAACAATTTTTGTAATATATCTCTACACTTTGGCATGCCTGGTGGGACCACACAACTCATTTAAGTAAGGAAGACACTTTGACTATATTAGATTTCCTTAAAAGTCACTAAAAATCCTTACAAATCAAAATTTTGCCATAATTTTACCATGTTTTTGAAAATTTTATTGATACACAAGTCACACAGTGACTGACATTAGTTCTATGTAACCAACATTGGTCTTAGATAACTAGCATTGATTAGGTTGCAAGGAAAAACATGGTGGAAAAATCACATTTAGAGCTTTATTCAAAATTGTAGGGTGTCATTTTGAATTTAAGTCTCTATCTAAACTTTATTTCCAGGATCTAAAGATTTTCTAGAGATTTTATTCTAACCTTGGGCTAACAAGTGTTTTTTATTAAAAATGTTTTTTGCTTAAGGGTTTGTAGGTGATTGTTATCAATTTTTAATGACCTGTATTAGTTCATTTATGACTGACATCAATCTTTTTACAACTGACACTAATCACTACTGATCGACATCAGTCTCTATGTTTTAAAAATAGAGAACATGATAGCAAGATTTAAAAACATGGCTATTTCATTGGAAATTGTGCATCAAATTAGGGGGAAACTCTCTAACATTTACAAGACCCATGTGGAAAGTGAATAATTTGAGCATAATTAAGTCTTGAACCTTCCCTTTTATGTTTAAAATCAACTTAGATGGTTTGTTTGATTATTTTGTGAAGTTTTTCATTTTTTTTGAAAACTAAGGCCAAGGGGCCAAGAACTTCATTCAACACTTCACTTTTGGTGATTAAAAGTAACACTCAATTTGTAAAGTTTTTATAAGTGTGTTGTTTTATGCCATATCAATTATTACTTATTTGTTTTTTGTGCAAAATGAAGAGTGTGTGTATTCTCTCCCCCCATCCCCTTTAGGGAATTTGGATGACCAAAAGTGCCTTTTCATTGTGATTGTACCTTTGTCCAAGGCATGAAAATAAAGTTGTATAGGTTCTCCCCAAAACTCATATGGTTTGGGTGATCTAAAAAAAACCGCTAAAGTATTTTCACTTAGTTTTATTTTATGAAACTTGGCTTGAGGAGGGGACTTCATAGCTTCTTCATGAGTTCTTTAGGGAAGATTTGACCTAGGGTTTCATCTCTTGGCATTATTTCAACCCTAATCCAAGGTGGGGTATATAAATTGAGGGTGACCCGCTAGGAATTTGCTTGAGTGGCTAAGAAGACTTCATTAATGGAAATCCAGATCAGATTGTAGGGGAAATTTAGACATCATACTACACTAAAAAATTGATGGATGTAGTGGTTATTAAAAGGACAAGATTTTTTCACAATAAGCTGATTGACATGGATCCAATTGATATGAGGCATCTCTAGTGTTATCCACACTTAGTACCATCTAGATAGTCAAAAATTTAAGTTTTAGAATAACCCCACTTACCACAAACATATTATTGATGCAAGGTGAGTAACCCAAAGGTCCATGTTGCTATACAATCTCTTAAGAGAAGGGGTATAAAACCCCTACTACTTCATGCACTTTTATTTTTAAATTAACATTTAAAATCCTCCTAAGAGCATGTATATAGATGGATTTCAATAATATGATGCAACCTTGTCAGTTTAGGGCCTAGGATGATTTACTTGTTTGTATTTGTCTTTTCCTTTACTTTCTTGGTCTTGATTTGAGTCTAAAACTTATTTTTAAACATGTCATAAAAAAACACATTGTTATCCACCATTTCTTGAATAAGGTGTTACACTAGTGAAATCCAAATCATCCTTTGCCTTATTCAAATCCTCATTCTAAACATTGTGTTTGTATTATCCAAGTAGTGTTGTTATGCTACCCATTTGAGTCTAGACTATTTTTCAAAAATATCTAATTCCTTCACTTTTTAATTCAAATTCAGAATTGCACCTTTCTAAGTTCTGAATCAACGTGTTAATTAGTTTTACCATTTACACTTGGTTTGAGTTAACTTGGGTTTAATGTCCCATTTGGATTGAAGGTATTTTGTAGAATCATCATTTTATTATTTGTGAACTTAGGTCATCTAGCATGTCACTTACACTCTAAGTTCTAGAACACATTTTATTCTACCTCCTACTACCATGTGGCAACATTGTGCTTCCCATTTGGTCTTAGTTTTATACTTAAGAATTCTTGCATGTTTTCACATATGAGTTTCTTAGTTTGCATTGTCACCTTCCTAATCTGAAGGGCTTGTTTATAATTTTATAATAACAACCCATCAAATTTGAACTAGATTTTACAATATCAACAAATCTCTAAATCTACATTTGGTCTACTATTTTACACTATAGGTTTTTGAGCTATCATAGCCTCTTATGTTTTATATGATTTTAACCCAACCCAAGGTTAAGTAATTTCATGAACACTTCTTCTAATTATGTGGTACTAAGCCACCTCCTTTTTATTATAGTCTCTTCATTTCCTTGTCGCTTATTTGTAGAAAATCAAACACACCTTGTTTAAACATTTGCCAAACATTTTTTCAAACCTTGCCAAATGTAGAGAATAACGTTTCTAGACATGACTCAAAGGTATAATTTTAATGGGTCTTGTAAGGTCCCCTTTTCTAAGGGGTTGATTTTTTTATCAACCTTTTGAATACCTTTAGCCTATTTTATTCCTTGTGAGCTAAGGGATGATATAAGGGGAATGTTTTTAATAAATAAGAGATTGCTAGAGAGTGATTCTAATCATTTGAAATCAAAAGGCAATTTTATTATTTATTATTTAAATGACCCTCAATTAATTTTAATTACTATATTATGAGGAGTAAATTAGATAATAAAGTAAAAGGGAACTTTCATGAGGACTTGACCCTCAATTAAAAGTCCTTAATGACTTTATGTAAAAGGACACTCTCATGAGGACTTGACCCTCAATTAAAAGTCTTTAATGACTTTGAGCTTAAAAAAGAAAACCCAAGTAGCAAAAAGAGGTCCCTCTTTGCCAAATAACCCCCACAAGTGGTTCACCCACCTTGGAGGAGTTATAAAAGTAGATTTGAAATATTAAGAAGACATCTTTTTATCAATCAATCTTATTTTCAATTTATTGGAGTTCTAATTTTGAATCAAGGTGATTGGAGTTCTAAGAAGATCTTAAAGAGGCAATTTCACTTCAAAAATTTTAAGTGTGTTGAATTTATTTGTTGTTCCTAATTTGAAGAGGATCTTTGAAGAAGATCTAAGGGTAGATTTTTTGTTCATTTGCAGATTTCTATTTTTCTAGGGTTTGAATACACAGTTTCAGATATGGGTGAATTAAATCCAAGGAAAATTATACTTATTATTTCATTTTAAATATCATATTTTTATATTTAGTTCAAGTTATCATTGGTTCAAAAATTTTGAGTATTTTGCAAGTTATGAGATTTATAAGTTTTAGCCATATTTTTGTCATATAAAATCAGAAAATAAGATTTTTGTAAATTTTATTATGGAATTATATTTGGAATTTTTTTAATCCATATATATATATATATATATTTAATTTCATAATTTTTGGATCAATTTTGAGGCATAAATCAACCCCAAACCCTAGTCACGTAGGTCTTTGGGCGATTTGTAGTTTATGGGAAAATATTGCAATAAATTTTAGTTTTATGGAATTTTGATTTTTTCTAATAATTTTTGGTCTAAGTTGGGATTTATGACATAATTTTTTTTTTGGTTTTATCCCAAAAAATGACCTTACAGTGGTATCAAATCCTTGATCCTACTAGCCTGAGGGCTTGTGGATGTAAAAGAAGAAATAAAATGACACATGAAGAAGACATTGGAGAATAAAATCTATTGGAGAAAGTTTTGATGGATCTAGCTCATGGTCAAAAGGAGATACAAGACACCATGGTTAAATTTATCAAATCCATGGGGAAAAATGTGGCACCTCAAGGGGAGGGAAGTTCAGAAAATAATAGGGTTTCTAATGAAAGCGTTTCTCCAAAACCTAAGCATATGTTTCATGAATTTTTTTTGCAAAAGGATCCCATTGAAGAGGTGGAATAAAAACATAATAAGAGACAAAATCTAACCAATATTGAATAATATAGTCTTATGAGTGATCAGGTAAAAAAAAATCTTTATTTCAATGAATGTTGTGAGCTCAAGGCTCAAATTGATGGTAGGAAGAAGCAACATCAAGGGACACTAAGGAGAGACATCCAAGAAAGGGAGGAAGAAAAAATATTATAAGAATATACCATTCAAGTCCAAGGTAAAAATATTTTAGTGATTGAAGATATTTCTTTACCTTCTAATGATTGCTTGCAAAATAGTGAAGTGACAGAAAATGGGATCATGGAAGAAGAAAAATCAGATCTACAAGTTGTGGAGGAAAATTTGGTGATTGAAGCACAAATTCTATGTAGAGATGATCATATGTAGCTTATTTTCCTTCCTCTAACAATATCTCAAGGGGAGCATGAAGAGCGTGTCAAACCTCTAACAAAAATTCTCAACTCCACCAATGCAGGTAGATCAAATGATGACACTTCAAGGTATGAGAAGGTTGATGTATTATTGCATATTTTGTCATTTAAACTTTTTTACATCATGAGAAGTATGATAGAGATAAAATGAAGGGTTTGGTTTACATAATAATACAATAATATTTTGTGGTTCAATGGTACTTCTATGGGCACCCTGAGGTATGGGATCTGGGTGATGTTTTGCATTTTTTCCAAGCTAACAATGTTGATTTTCTAAGTAATAAGCTTCCTATGGTAGCCATCAAGGGTAAGAAAGTTTATAATATTGATAGAAAATATTTCCTTTATCATCATCATACTATGTCTTTACATGATAAGGAATGTGCTAACTTGGAAAATGAGATGAAGGGCACTACATGGAGAGGGGGCAGCAAGAAAGAGGCTAAAAAATTTGGTAAATTACTTCATGTCAATTTTATATTTGATGTCACATCATGGGCCAACTCATATATGGTCAAGATTGAATATGTTCACATAAGGGGTTATTGCCTAGACATGGGCCAAGACAAATCAATAGTACATTTGAAATGGAAAGCAAGTAAAATAAAGTGTCTTTATGTATTTTTTGTCATACAATTAATTTTAGTTATCATAGGGAGTGATTTTTAGTTTGAGATTGCATGGGAAGGAATTTTAGTCACTTGGTGTGAAGGGGAACTCAAGGAGAATAAATTTCTTCAAACAAATATCATTGGGGAAAGTTGGAGAGCTATTGTTATCATCATTTCTAGCTAACTCAACAAGGTGTGTACAATCTTACAAGTCAATTTAGTCATACATAAGAATGATCTTCTATTTGTGGATTTGGTTGAAGAAATTTTAGCCATTTTATGGTTGATTCCAACACTCACCATTTTGATTTTTGGTGAAAGAATGAAAAATTTTAGTCAAGCTTCTTGGGCTACCAACTACTTGGTAAGTGCAACTCATCATACAAATTTTTAGTTCTTATGGGACATTTATGCTTGTGAAAGAAGTTATACTTTGAAGCATAAAAATTATTCCCTTAAGAAGGAATCACTTTTCTATGGTCTTACAACCAATTGGAATAATTTATGTACAAATGAACCTATAAAAAATTAGGTTGATAATGTTGGTAAGAGGGATGTTTGTTGGTTGGTAAATAGCAATTCTAAAAATTTAGAACAACCATTTAGTTTTGATGTTTTTTTGCTTATTATTGACAAACTTGCATACAAAAGGGGAACTAGGAATCATATGAATGAAAGTGATTTAATAGAAGAAGAATTGGAGAAAGGTAACCTATGCATGAGCATGGCCATGAAAGAAATTTTGAGTTGTTAGACTACTGGCCATTATTTTTATAGGTTTATCTATGGGTATTTGGTTGCAAGGAAAGAGGTTTGGGCCATGGAGAAGGTGCATATTTCACATACCATTATTTTTAAGTCTTTTTCATTTATTACAAGAAGGATTCCAACCACTTTAAGCTCAAGGACAATGTCAAAAATGCATTGTTATAGCCAAGGTATGATGTTGTTGTTGATTCTGCATAATGCTATGAATAATTACACTATTGTTCCTTACATTTTAAGATTGCTCTTTCAAATTTTCACAACTTCGTGGAAGTATATTGGCAAGTGGGAGATGTACTTCCCAAGCCTTGTCATTTTATAAGAGTTTTGGGCACATGCACATGAATTTATAGCCATCATATGCTCGAAGTTAAGTGCAAGAATAGCATGCTAAAACCAATAATATGTAAGCATCTAAGTTTTGTGGTTTCATTTTGATTCACTTCATTTTTATGGGCAAATAAGTGGACTAAAAATTGTTGTCCAAAATATGGCAAATCCTTGGGCATGATAAAAATGAATGAGAGCACAAAAGAGGGTAGCCCATGGTTCATGAGAGGTGTTGGCATATTGTTACAGACAATTGTTTTTTGCATTTTTAGTATGCTTATTATCCTTTCTACACTTCCTTGGAGGTTCCTTGACACTAGAGAAATTTTATTTCCAATCCCTATCATTTTGGGGGAATTTTGTGCAAGATTAAGTGCATTTCCAACCACTCCTATGATAGTTTTGAATGTAAAAGGAAAGAATTACAAAAATATATGGACCAAAAGAATTCATGAGTTTATCTTACCAATGAGACATAATGGAGGAATGAAAAAAGTTTTGTTAAACACTCATGTTTTTTCGAATATGTTTTCTTCATGTGAAAGAGTAAAAATAAGAAATAAGAAGGTTGAATAAATCTTGAAATGGCCAAGGCCCTTTGGAAGCATGAGCATGGGTGGGAAAAAGATCTCTAATTAACCAGTAACAAATCAAGGCTTTGGGAATACTACATCATGTTTTCCCTTTTGGACATGGTACTTGGACACATGAGTTTGTGTTTACTTGAGGACAAGCAAACTTGGGAAGGGAGGACTAAAAGGTCCCCTTTTCTAGGGGGTTGATTTTTTATCAACCTTTTGAATACCTTTAGCCTATTTTATTCCTCATGGGCTAAGGGATGATGCAAGCGGAATATTTTTAATAAATAAGAGATTGTTAGAGAGTGATTCTAATCATTTGAAATTAAAAGGAAATTTTGTTATTTATTATTTTATAATTTATTATTTAATTGACCCTCAAGTAATTTTAATACTATATTATGAGGAGTAAATTAGATAATAAAGTAAAAGGACACTTTTATGAGGATTTGACCCTTAATTAAATGTCCTTAATGACTTTATGTAAAAGAACACTCTCATGAGGACTTGATCCTCAATTAAAACTCATTAATGACTTTAAACTTAAAGGAGAAGACCCAAGTGGATAAAAGAGGTCCATATTTTCCAAATAATCCCCAAAAGTGGTTCACCCACCTTGGAGGATTTATAAAAGTAGATTTTAAATATTGGGAAGACATCTTTTTGTCAATCAATCTTATTTTTAGGTTATTGGAGTTCCAATCTTGAATCAAGGTGCTTAAAGTTCCAAGGTGATCTTGAAGAGGCAATTTCACTTCAAAAATTGCAAGTGTGTTGAGTTGATTTGTTATTGCTGATTTGAAGAGGATCTTTTAATAAGATCCAAAGATAGAATTTTTGTTTATTTGTAGATTTCTATTTTTATAGGGTTTGACTACACAGTTTCAGATTTAGGTTTAATATTTGGATGACTTAAATCAAAGGGAAAATGATAATTATTGTTTTATTTGAAATATAACATTTTTATATTCAGTTCAAGCTATCATTGGTTCAAAAAATTTGAGTACTTTGCAAGTTGTGAAATTTATAAGTTTTAGCTATATTTTTGTCATATAAAATCATAAAATAAGGTTTTTGCAAATCTAATTGTGGAATCATATTTGGAATATTTTTATCCATCTATAGATTTAATTTCATAATTTTTGGAGTAGTTTTGAGGCATAAATCAGCCCCAAACCCTAGTCGATTAGGTCTTTGGCCAATTTGTAGTTTATGGGAAAATATGCAATAAATTTTAGTTTTAAGGAATTCTAATTTTTTCTAATAATTTTTGGGTCTAATTTTGGGTTTAAAACATACCCTTTTTGTTTGGTTTCATCCCAAAAAGGAACTTTATAGGTCTCTTATGTCCCTAGCTATTAGGAGTACTTTTATTATGGATAGGATAATTCCTTGGTATTTTAAGACATTCCCATGATTGTAGGATCTGAGGAAGACTATTTGGAATACCAACCCCAATAGAACAAAAATAAAGCACTTCTAAGATTGATTAAATCTGGTGCTAGATTACCCTTGGACTTTCCTATGGAATAGTTACATGCCTTGGTTAGAGAAGGAGAGAAATAATGAGAATAATCTCTCGTGCACATTCAAAAATTGAACATACCTTATTCTAGAAAAGGAAAGCAAATACTCATAGAGTCAAAACCTAATGATCAAGATCTTGTCACCAAGATAAAAAGATAAGTCAATGATATGCAGACCAACTTATCATGGACTAAACTGACTCTTTAGTTGTTACTTCAATATATAATGGTGCTTCTAAGTAAAAAGGGAATATGATT
Source organism: Torreya grandis (assembly GCA_037957365.1). Classification (NCBI taxonomy): domain Eukaryota; kingdom Viridiplantae; phylum Streptophyta; class Pinopsida; order Cupressales; family Taxaceae; genus Torreya; species Torreya grandis. The sequence goes on from JARHVA010009923.1 coordinate 211,144, forward strand.
GAACCAACACAACAAACTTTAGTTCAGAACACAACCATGATAAATCAAGGTGTCTCAAATGAACAAAATAAGACACAAGAGGTTTTACTAAATTATTTGCCAGAAACAAAGTATACTTTTTTCAATCATGAAGAAACTCGTATACTTTTATAAAATCAAGGACCAAACATTTAGTATGTATTAAATAAATCATATAAAACAATTTGGCTAGTTCATCTCAACCAACATGTACTTTGGTGAATAGACCACTGACTCCCCAAAATCAACAAAGGACTTATAACTCAAGGTAGTATATTTTAGGGAATGTTTATCAACCCAAGAATTAGTGGCTCACTTACTCAATTCAAGGAGCAAACCAAAACAAATTCATGGATCATAGGGTGAATATCCATAGTAAATCCATGAAATAGGAGCACATACCACCCCAACATAATTATGTCCCACCCAAGAATGCATCAAACATGTAAGAGTGGAATTCCATGAAAAAAATTGTGTCATGATTATAGATAGGCAATAGAGTTAAGAAATACAAATTTTATGAGATATGTCCATATCTATTTGATTTTTGTATTCTCCAGGTCCCCTTTTAGTCTCATTTTGAGGCACCTAAATTTTACAAATATAAAGAAAAGGGTGACCCTCATAAACACATTCATGAATTTTTTGTATTATGCCAAGAGGTCATTTATAGTAGCATTTATTTTCTTTTTTTTTTGTTTTTGTGAAGTTTAGTGGGACAAGATTTATATTGGCTATTTAAGTTACCTATGGGATTGGTTATAGATTAGAATGGCTTATCTAAAAAGTTCATAAACCATTTCTCATACAATATTGAACAATAATTGACTGTTGTTGACTTGTGCAAAGCCAAACAATGGGATGGAGAAATTTTCATAGCATATCTATAGTGGTGGAGAGCATTAGTTAGTTGCTTTCAACATAATTTGCTAGACAAATAGTTGGCAGATATTTTTGCACAAAATTTACACCTTGAGGTGGTGCATAATATATGGCTTGATTATGAAAACACATTTCAATAAATTATAAATAAATGGGTACAAATTGAGAAGGTGATTATTAACAAAGGCCTTGTCAAGATTCATGCCCAGGGTCAAACTTGAAATCAGACCTAATCATTAGTTTAAATGGTTATGCAAGATAAACCTAAGGGTTTTAATAAGAACAAGAACATGGTAGGGAATGGAGTAGCAAAAAAAACACATGTGAAAATGGTGAAGGCTCTACCAATCCCAAAATTTTAATTATCTCCCCTTAATCCATAGCTAATTTGCAAAGAGTTCCTCCATGAAGGACATTCTGCAATCAATTCATAGTCTTTAACAAATTGGGAGAGCCTGTTAAGGTAGTGTTTTAAAAACTCATGGTAGCTAACCTAATTGTATGGCCTATACCAAGGCCATTTCCCACATATCAACTTAAGTTATTTTGGTATCAAAAAAATGAATTTTGTAACTTATAACATGTTGTTAGACATGGTGCTTATAGGTGCATTCAATTATGACACCTTATTAAAGATTTGATTGAGAGTGGTGAAGTTGAGATCAAACTAGCTCTATAAGAGACTAATCAAGATATGGGAATCTATAAATATCCATTTCCTTGACATAATCAACAAAAGATAAGAAACAATCAAAACCAAGGACATAACTAGTAGTAAAATTAGAATTAGGGTTAAAATCATAACCAGCATGATCATAATTAGGATCATAATACCCATACTAATAACTTGGGTTACAATAACATGCCTTATGATTATAAAAACACTATGGGGCACATCTCTATAACCCACATTGCCCTTTTTATTAATAAATCATATGAACCATCTTGTTTTCCTAGTAATATATGACCCATTATTATAGGGTTAGCACCCTCTTACTCTAGTAATATCACATCAAGTTCACATAATTTCATTTCACCTAGATTTGCATGGGTTACTATTTCTAGACCCCATCCTTCCTCTAATTATAATGTCTTCTTGTTGATTTGAAATTGCACCAATGCAACTAGATGCATGTGAGTCACCCTCTAAGGCCCTTTGAATTTATCCTCTAATTATAATGGCTCCTTTCCACCTATAGATTTCATAATTGCAACTATACACTCACAAGTTACCTTTCAGGGCCCTTTGACATCTTCTTCCAACATTAAACCCAACATGAACATTGTGCCTTTAGATCCAAATCTAAACACTATTCCAACTCAAGCTAAACCATCTCATCCTATGATTAAAAATCTTTATAGTCTATTTCACCAATTGAGTAAAACCCCTATGTAGATTTCTATTTTGAATCTCTTACATACATCTGAAATCCATAGAAATATTTTGAACAACCTTTTGTAATAATCCACTATTCCCAATGATATTAATCAAGAATAGTTCCAAACCCTTATGGGTCATATATCTTCATTTTGATAGGCCATGTTTTATTCAAAAGACATATCCACTCTTGGGTTGAGTCATAATAACCCACTGTATATTGAGGTCATCATTTAAAACCATAAGATCAAGTGGGTTCTTATAGATAATAGTTTAGGGATGAATATAGTATCCCTAAAACTAGTATGGAGATTAGGTTACACTAAAAAGGATATTTAGCCATAGATAATCACCATAAATGTTGATGATAACACTAAAAGTGAATCTTATGGTACCATTTGTTTTCCAATTATTGTTTGGTTTATTCCCCATCACACATTGTTACATATAATATATATATTGATTTTATTTATAACATACTTCTTGGTCATCATTTGATCCATCAATTACATGTCATTTCATCCACATTTCATCAATGACTTAAGTTTCCCATGATGGGATCAAGGTTACTGTTCCTATTGATCTATAGCCTTATCAGTATTACAAACATCTAGAGGCTGAGTTTCATAATTATAACTATTGCCCTGGTTCTAAATTCATTATGAAGAAGAACAAGGAGATAGTTTCACATCCACCAAAATATAATTATATCAACCCTAGTGACCTTGCATCCACTTTTACTGATCCATTTCCCACAACTCTTTTAAAATAGGTTGTTATAGAAGATGTGGGCATCTCTATGTATCATATTAAAGACACCTTCCATGTTGCTAAGTTTATGAGGTCTCCCAAAACATTTGGTAAACCCAAAATTTCTAAAAGCCATAATAGACCCAACTTGGTTTGGCAACAATAATAATAACAATAACAACCACCTATGGTATTTGTACCTACTACTTCACCAAAATAAGATCAAGAGGTTATCACTGAAGGAGATTGGTTATATTTTGACAACATTTCTAATTATTTTCAAAATCCTAAATATCTTATCCTTAATCAGATCATGGATAATTTTGATTAAATAGGAGAAGGCCTTGGCCCATGAGTGCAAGGAATCCTATAACATTTATCAGCTATAATACCTAATTTGAATCATGGTATCAAATTTATATCACCTAGGGGTGACCTCATGACTTTTGACAGTGATTCTTCTAAATTGACTAGTGACAAGGCTCCTAACAGTAATGTAGCATCCCATTATAGTATTTTTGATGAGCTTTATGACATGGACCTATTTGATTCAAATTTTATTATGACCTTAACACCCTATGTTCTATTTCTCTTTGTCTAATCAATGGTATTCAAGTCTAGATAGTCATGTTATCATATCCTCATCTCAACCTATAATTATACAAAGTGAGAATAAGAGGATTAAGTATCATTAAATAATTTTAGTGTGATCCTTTTGTTTTGACAATAATCATTATCTTAACTCAATTTTGCACATAATTCATTGTGTTTCTAATATTTAGTTATCTGAAAAAAAATTACACTTGTTCCTTTAGAATAAATTTTTGGTTTATTATGTATTACTTTTGGGTCTTGGAAAGTGTATCCTAATGACTCCATAAAACTTTGGATTGGTTTTTATTCTTGGAAAAATTAATCCCTAAAGTTAGTAATGTAATTATTTTTCTTATTTATCCTAACCTCGGTAAGTATAACTAATATTAGACCTTGGAATGTTATTTTAGGAACTTGATTTGGGTGCATCAAATGATTGACTTTGTAAATATTAAAATTATTGGTTAAATCAATTAAGACTTGAGTCAAGGTCATGGACATGATGATATTAGTTTCATTCACTGTCAAAGAGGATTTTTGGCCCATATTTAGGTGATGAGCACATCACATTATAGTTTAATATTTCACTTTTAATTAGATTATCATAAACATTTATTTTTCTAAAATGATGAGAATAAATATGGGTAGGCTCATTGATTATTTCTCATTCATTTACCTTAAGCCATAGGGAAGAGATAAAAAATGAGATGAAGGAATGAAATATGGTTTTCTCACCCTTAGTTATGTACCTTATTTTCCATCATGATAATGGTGACAACTAAATTTAGTATCCACTCTCAAGGACATTAATTCCCATGATGGCTATGGGATTCTAAATTGGTTTAAATGAAGGTTTGGGTAATATGTCCAAAACATGTGATAAGCTATAACAAAGTCTAAGATGGAGGGCTGTTAAGTGGAGAAATCAAATGAGCAAGTGGAAAAATGGATCCTAGTCTCCAATTACAGGAAATCTTATCTTCCCTCATTAAGATTTTGTTCATTAGTTTCGTATAACAAGTATGATGAATTCTATCTAGTTTTAATACTCTATTTGGGGTATGTACTTACATACGTATACTTAGGTATGTATATACGATTATATATCTTATTTTAAGGTAGAATACAAATACGTAAAACTCTATAAAATTATCTGTATGTTGTTTAATCTCCCTCTATGGAGGAATTCCCTTGCTTGGATGAAATGATTCTAGTAGTGTATATTTATTGATGCATTTGGGTATTTTAAAGTGGTTAAATACTACATCGTACATCAATAATTTTTTGTGTTTATTTTATATGTTTTTGGCTACTCAGTGACTATGTATTATTCTTATGGTATAATTAAATTAAGGTAACCTACTATAGTAATGCAATACCATTTAATTATTTATTTATGATAGTGTTATGTTTATGTATTAAAAATTATGTTAAATAGATAAGTTATTATTATTATGTACATTAATGGTGTGTTTTTCATTCTACTACTAGTTCTTGGTTTTTTGTTTATTAAAGGATTTGGTTTAGTCCTAACTCTGTTGAACTAGTTGTGGCATGAAATTGTATTCATGTTTTGAATACAAGTAATAAGAATATAATATGCTTAACTGAGTTTTTATTATTATATTTTTGCTTTGTTCATTTAGAACTTGAGGTATATTATGTGGTTGATCCTTGAAATTAGGCTTTGCATGAAATTGGTTGTTTCTCTTCTTATGTTTTTTCTATAACAACATTTAGTAGATAAAATATTTAGTGAATAAGGACTCCCATGTAGTTATTCATTTTTTTATTATAAATACCCCCACTTTGTTAAGATTCTTGTGTGCTTCCAAGGGGTTATTGATGATATGACTAATTCTATTACTAAAAATGCATATTTGTGTTGATTATTATATATTTATTGGTTAATAGATGGTACTAGGCATGATGTACTCTACCTTTTCTAAATGTTTGGATCTAGCACAACTGCATTTAAAATCTATTTTTTTAAGGATATAACCCTATGGAATAAGTTTAGGAAATACTTATAATTAAAATGACTACATAACCTTATTGTCTGGATGTTGGAATCTTGAGAAATGATGAACATTATCTTGATTATATGTGTTGTGAATACATAATATTTCCATGCTAATGGTATTATGGAAAGGCATTTATCATAATTTATTGACTAAACTATTGGACATTGGATATATGCACCTGAAGTATACTACGCATGAGATTTCTCACTCTTCATAGGTTGCTTATTTTTCTAACTCAGTTTTGGGATAAGATGATTTTTGTGCTTATTATATATTATTTGAGTTGTACACTCACTTCTGATAATAATTATTATTAAAAAAATGAGGCATTATGATATAAGATAAATATTATAGTATAAACTATGGAAATAATGTTTAAAACCCCTATTATTTTTCTAGTTACTTTTGAAACTTGATTGACCTATTTATTATCTAATGTAGTCAGAATGCTTACCCAACAAGGAATTAACATTACTAGCTTGTGTTGAATCATCTCATTATAATTCCTTAGTGTAGGTGATGAATTTTTTCAAGTGATAATTTATTTTAAAATAATATCTCTTTGATTGTTATACTTTGTTTATCGTGTTTTACTTCATGGATATACTTCACTCAAGCTAGTTTCCTAAAGAGTTGGGTCACCAACTATACTTTACATCAATGTCTTTGATTCCTTTGGCATATGGATTAGTCTATAATACCATGTTATTGTGATGTCGTACTATACCTCTCATATAGATATCCTTAGTACAATTTTGTGAAGTACCATTAGCCAGTATGTAGATTATCATCTTAGTGTTGTAAGTGGAATTTAAAGAATATCATATACCTGTGTAACTAATGACTACCTTTTAAGTTGTATGGAGAACCCTTATTATGGTTTCAGATTATACTAGATGATATGAGGAGTATGAAACTTTATTGATCATTATGCCTTATATAAGCATGCTTTATCATTATAATATATGGCTATTAACTATTATATGCCTCTACTATAATTCCATAAATGTATTTAATAGTTAAATGACTTATTACAATGATATCCATGAATTTTGAGTCATTGGAAATAATTTTGTTTGATATTGATATTGTAGGTTGTTTTTTTTGGTAATACTTACTTCATTAAGTTGATTTTTTTCAACAAGTGCACAAACTGACAAGGCAAGGAATCAAAGTGTTCATCCTTGACTGTATCTATTGATATTTATGGTATACATGAGATCATGCTTTAGATCATACTACATTATAATTATTCATCCCTTTTTGGTGAATCTGATTGTATTGGAGGACTTACATGAGTATTAATTATATCATGGTTGGTCTAGTCTAAGTGTGTAGTCTCAATTGGGACTATACTTATAGTCTTGCATTATCTATTGATATGTAAAGCGACTTTTTTATTTTTGTTTGATCATTATTTATTGAGTGAGAATCATAATAAATAATTAAATATATTAAGGCATTTGACATGATATTTTTATAACATTCTTAGTTATGTTGAAAATAGTTATTTAGTGGCATTATCTTAGACACAATTGCAAGTATGACAATAGTTATTATAAACACATGAATCTAGAAGTAATTATTATTAGTATGTAGAAAAAAATAAAATAATATCATATCTAACTTATTAAGTGTGTTCCTTGGATTGGGAAAGGTCTATGAAACAAAAAATAAATTAAAAGCATAAAAAAAATACTTATACCTTCCTCATAATCTCTCCTTCAAAGCTGACTCACATGCATGATTGGGCCCAAATGTAGATCTTGAAGTATTTTCCAATGTCATGGTATAATAGCCATCAACACCTCCCAAAGCACTATATATTATGGTTTGTGAATCAATTTGAATATAATAAGTGAAGATTTTATAAGATTTTCTATAGAGTTTGCATAATAAAAGCATAATTTTGGTTGATGACAGCCCTTGTATTTATAGGCTTGGTAAAATGATGAGGACCATCTATATCAAGATGAGGATAAAGATCCCAATATTAGTCAAATTTGGTAGACCAAATACATTCAATTTTGGATTTAATATTAAACTTAATAGGTATGGTTTAACATTCCTAATATTTGTTATATTTATGTTAAATTTTTGGATTCTTGATTTTTTTGAATGATGATGTTACTTTTAGATATTTTGTTATATTTAAAATTTATAAAATTTGATATTTATCCAATTTCCATGTATTTTTCACATAACTAATTAATTGTATCTTCTTATTTAAATAATCTTGATTGGCCTTTTTACAATTTTTAGGATTTAATAAGTGGTCATACATAAGTTGTCAAAAATGCCAATTTAATAGGTCATAATTTGACTGGAGATGAATTAGAGGAAGGTGATGATTGCATATGATAATTTTCTTGAATTATGGATGCATCAATATGATTTAAATATTTTATGTGATGTGTGTGAATGAATTAGAGTGTTTTTAAGGTATTTACTCCAGTTTATGCATTCTTACAAGAAGTCATTCTAACTTACAATTTTGACATGGCAGTGATAAAAATTAGATGTCTAAAATTTTCCCCTATTTGACATGGTATGGTGATACTTTTAGATGAAGCAATGGATTTTCAAATAATAAAAAGGTTACTTAAATTGATCATAATTAGAATAAATGACCACATTCCCACTTTTGTTGAATTTATTTGATTTATAAAAAAATGAGCTCACAAAATGCCCCAAACAACATTTGGGAGGGCTTTGATGCCCCCTCAAGGGTGGGGTATAAAAATAAATTTGATATATTGGTCCTTGAATGGAAGAAAATGACATGTGCTTTAGTAGAAGAGGCTAGAAATGGAGCAATTAGAAGAAAATGAGATGAAAAATGAACAAAAGAGCAAAAAATAAGCCTCCTAAGAAGAAAAATGGAGAAAAAATAGGGATAGGGGAAATTTTAAAATTTAAGATATAAAATTATCCCCTAGGAGGAGAGAAATATTCATTTTCACCTTCCCCCTATAGAAATTTGGAGCTCTAGTTTTGTGCATAAGAGGAGTTAAGAAAATGGCTCGTATCTCACACCACAAGCACTTTGGTGAGCACATGCAAGAGTACCAATAACTGATAGGAAGTGGGGTATTGATAAGTATAATTTTCATTGGTCAATTTTGTCATTAATTACATTTAATTCCCTTAATAAATTCAATAAATTAAAACCTCCTTAATTTCAAAAAAAATGAAAATGATGAGATTGCTTGCACAAACAATGAGAGTATGGCTAATCTAGTGATATCACCCAAATGGCTAGAAATCACCAAAATGGTGAGGTCAAATTTTTAGATGAAAATATAAATTAGTGGTGATAATGTTGAAAAATCAATGAAATCATGCATATGGATAGAAATCACCAAAATAGAAAAATCACACTAAATTATGAGATTGACTTGCTAATCGATAAGAATATGATTGAAACAATGAACTCACCTATAAAATAGTGAGAATGCATATTAACATAGATAAAATGGTTTGAAAATCTTAAAAAATAGTGGAAACATCCTACCAAACAAAAATATTACCAAAGAAATGGTAAAATCATTGAAAGGCAATCTAGGGTAAGTAGAAGAAAAAGTATAGGCTAGAAGAATAAAATATTAAATCCAAAAGTAGAAAAAAGTGGTAACATGGATCAAATATGTGAAATAGATATATGAATTAATTAATTTTGACATATTTTTTGATATACAGGAGTGAGTGGAGGTCTTGACAATGTGTGAGTAGTGGTTGTGAGTGTTACACCATCCTTGTATCATGACCAAGGACATGGTGGTATTCTTAGAGGTAGTGGGTTTACTTCACATGACATAGATGCCATTTATTTGAGATTAAAAGGTATACTTCTTAGTGTTATATAAGCATTGATACTCTAAGACATAGACCTTTCATTTATCGACATGTAAGGTGATGTTGACCTTGGAGGATATATGGAGGATTTTATGGATTCTCATTCAGGGACCAAGTATATAAGGGATGTGGAATGATAGTATAATCATATTAGAGGACTTTATATGCATCATACACATTGTGATATAGGGTGGGGTCATATGCATGATGCCCTAGAGGATATATTATTTCCCCTAGATGTCATCCCCAAATGGGGTAGTGATGGAGCAACAACAACAATAAGACATGGGAAGGCATTAGCTCTTCCACCATTGGCATAAGCCTTAGTGCCCAGTGAGGTAGTGATTTTTATGTTTATTTTTAGTGGCATATTGTTGCCTAAAACATTGGGTAGTTTTTCCAAGTTGGATTGATAGGAGTGGTATGATATATGTTGGACTCAACCATGTAATTTACATGGGTAATTTTAGTATTGGATCAATAATATTATGATTTACATATGGTATCTAATAGAGTGGCTAAATTATTGGGCAAAGCACATTACTATAGCTCTAGTCCTAGGAGCACATAGCAATTGAGTATCTAGTTGGCAAGAGGATGTAACAAGGAGCCCAAGACCCACTAGCATTCGATTGGTATTATATAAGGGCCAGAATTCAAGGCCATAGAATATATTTTTAATATTATCATTAGGCAATATATGAGATAGTGGATTAGGATTTTATTTGGCACCCCTACATGGTTATGTAGTTTGGTTGGGTGGAGGAAGTAGTTATCACCTAGTATATACTTACACCTTATTATATCACAATATAACATAAATTTATAGTGGATCAGTATAGTTATGATTAGGTTCAATGATAGTTTAGATTCTAATAGGATGTTCTTGAGGAACTACACTTCTTTGGTTATGTTACCTCAGAGATGAGGGAGTGAGGGTCACAAAATCTAATATTAAAGGTGATCGATAGCTATTTATCTATGTATCCAGTGGTTTAGGGATATGTAAGAGGTGTGGAAAATGTTAGTGTCATATATGCCTATGTGTCATGGTGGATAGGATTTAATCCCACATGATTGACTCAACCCCAACCTCAATATTTAGGATATCATTATAGGAGGGTTAGACAGAGGCAAGGCCTAGTATAGGGATCTCCATATAGGTAGATACCAGGACATGGATAGGTATAGGGATAGGTCCTAGTGTAGTAAGATATACCAAAAGTTATCCCTTCGTAGGTTATATATTTTCTTGTGTAGCACATTACATAATAGGTAGTTCCGATACATGTGAAACTAGTTACTCATCAGGTTTTACAGGCCCTAGTCACACATTTTGCACCTTTACTGATATATTCAAGATCAAAGATGGAGGATAGTCAGGATGGTGGTAGAGATAAAGGATAGGGTCCTCCCTTATATATATAGATGATAGAGGTAATAATTGGTGGCTCTAATTAGGGTATAAATTAGGCAGGGACCTTGGGGACTACTAAATTAGTAGAGGATCAGGGCATCATAGATAAACTATAGTGAGAGATTACTACTAGATTAGCAGAGATTGTATGGATTGAGTAAGATGTGGTAAGGCTATGGACTAAGTTGGTGATAACTCAAGGAGAGACCATGAAGATATAGGTTATCATTACAGTGCATGATATAGAGATTATAACACTAAGAGGGCATGTTTCCTAGATAACTAGCCTTTAGGGATAACTCATGATGTGGGATGCTAGGTTTGAGACAACCATAAATGAGTGAGATAGGGAACACATAAATTTATATAAAGCCTAGGAAGATGTTCAAAGTCTCTTTGATGAGTCATATGAGGCATGATAAATTATGTCTAATGAGGGCTTGGCCAGATCACTAGCTGATGTGATCTAGGCCAAGGATGATACCTTATGAGTGAAGAATGAGGCTACTTACTATCAGAGCCTATATGAGTCAGTATTTATAGTATAGGGTATGTATCCTTCCTTTATAAATTACACATGCATCTAGAGGATCATTTAGACCTCCAGATCACACCATATGATATACTCAATGTGTGGGAATAGCCAAAAGATTGATTTTAAATTTGGAAACTATTTGTTATTTGTAATAGGATGTAGATAGTCTAGGTGGATAGGAGAATATACCTATCTCGATATATCATGGATAAATTTCCTTAGTATGAGACAATTAGAGGGTGATTTTATGCATCTTGATAATTTTAATTTTAAATTTATAAGAAATAGTTATGGAAAAAAATTAAGCCTGCATATAGATAAAAGCCTTAGAGAAATAGTGAATAAGAGTCATGTATATGGGCATAATTTGTGGTTTACAATGTGTTAATAACTAGCATTGTCACATTCCTATGGCCAAATTAATAAGTCTACATTTTCCCTCATATATTCTAGTAATGAATTACTATGGTAAAGGAGAAATAATTGAACCTAAGAGTGCACAACGCACTTTATCTTTGAGAGGATAATCCAATTGTTTAGGGAACTCAAATTTAACAAACCCTACAATATCACATGAATTAATCATTTGTCCACTTTGAAAATTGAAGATGTTAAACTTTAAAAATAAAAAATTTGAAAAGAGAGTAACGAAGGAGTACACATGTATGTAGTTGAAACCAATTTTTCCATGAAAACTATAAATGATGAAGGAAAACTATGCCCTTTTGTTAAATAACTTGGATAAATTCAACCAATGGAAAATTGAGAGTGATTAAGTCCCAATTTTATATAGCTAATCAAGCCCTTGAGTTGGAAAGATGCATATTTTCAACTATCAAGAATGGGTAATGGTACCCAAAGTACTAATCCAAAAATGTGGAACCATTATGGGTTTTCTAGAAGTGATGCTAGGTCCATTGAGTGTCATATGACTAAAATGTACATCACTTGTAATATAAGATGGAACCACATAATGGATTCATAAAAACTAATGCCATGGTTATTGAGCATCACTGATTCTCAACTTACAACACCCATAAAAAATCAAATAACACCACTATAGATGGATCTAGATTCTATTGACATGATTGAAATATAATAAATAATTTTCATTACCCAATCATTACCAAATTGCTCATAGATTTGAAAGAAATGAATATTACCGCCTTTGAAATTATAACTTTTATTTTTGAAACATGTGCATGAACAAGTATCTTAAATTTTTGATCTTTGAATTTGAATTTTGAACTTTGAAAATGAAAATGTGAACATGAAAAAATATCATTCCCCTTGAATTTGTGCCAAGAGATATATAATGTCATACACTATATGCTCAATTATAACTATAATCATATAAAATGTCCAAATTGGTAGTGCGTGGCTTGTGACACCCTATCTATAGGTCCTTCTTGCATGATTTTGTGACCCTTCTCTACACCTTTTTACTCATTATTAGTTATCCATAGACTCCTAAAACTTTATTCTAGCTCAACCAGAGTCTATTTCCTAGGCCAATCCTATCCCCCCAAGTCTCGAGCCTATAGAATAGGATCACCATACATAGACTATAGCATTAGACCCTAAGGTATCCCATTTTTAGTGCTGGTATCCAATCACACTTTGAGCCTAAATAGTTAATTTCATCTAATTCCTATCCTTTATTATGTCAACCTAACATGAATACATCTAACCCATGACCAACTATTCCCTATAAAATCCATTCAAAGTTCATTTACAAAAGGAGGTGATAAATATTACAAAGCAAGAAAGTATACAAATAAAGTACTAAGGTAAACTTCTCTATTCTCTGTATACAGTCACCCAACATGGTTGCAAACACATTCAAACTCTCATACCAATCCCTAGCCACCTCAAGCACTCTTAATTTGGCATTATTGCGTTCACATCACACTATTAAACAAAGCACATTAAGTGGGAGAACTATATATGGCTTGATCCCTCTTCATAGTATTGGTATGTAGATAGCATGCCCACACAAGAGGTGTGGATCACACATTCAGTGCATCTTACACACACTAACCCCCCCTTTTCAAGTGATTCAAATCCCATTTTATCAAGCAAGATGGAAGGTTAGGGTTTGAATATTAAATCATTTCTATAGTGAGATTCATCAACATTCAACACTCAAAATTTCATAGGTAGGCTCATATAGGAACAACACAAAGAACCTAGAAAAATGAGGTCTCAAAAATTAGTTTGGATAATAGTGGCAGAAGAGGACAATAAGACCAAACCTAGAAGTGTCATGTTTTTGGTGGTCTTATCCTTTCACCAATAAAAATATGGATTCTAATTTACAACACTATCCCAATCCTACATAGCTAGTTTCAGACCCTACAACAGTCATTTTAACCTATTTCAAGATAAGTTATATTTCCTCCTTATTTATTATTATTTTTGGAAAGATAAAAAAGATAGATAAATTATACAAATTAAGACTATAATTATTGCAATATTATTTACTAATTTATTCATCCAGACCCTTAACTAAAATAGGAATAAAAATCTATTATTCCCAAAAAGATTAAATCATTTGGTGAACTCGACTTACTTCATTTGTGCACAAAACCCCTAGAAACCCTAGGGAAAATTACTTGCAGATTTTTATAGTATTTTTTTATTTTTCCTATATTTTTAAATCATAATTTTATATTTTATTTTTAAAATTTACCATAGTAATTTTTTTTAAATATTTCTTTCAAACCCTATTTGAATTTACTATATCCCTTTACTTATTAAGGTATTACCTTACATGTTTGTGAGCTTCATATCCTTTTTATGAATATTCCAATTCATTATTTTTCAAATCCTAGATTGTATTTATTTAATCTTTACTTCCATTTTTCTTTGTTTTCCTTATGCTAACTAAGTTCCTTACATATCTTCCTTTGAGATGAAGTGCAAGACTTAGTGGCAACCCTCCTAAATTCACCTAGATTCCTCCAACCCATCCATATATCATGGATAAACAACTGACTCAGCTTCCTTTTATAGATCCTACACATCTAGATTATACTAATTTCCATGAGGATAATTTGGATAATGAGAAATATGAGAATAAAAATGATGATACACACACCGATGTTCATGACCCACCACATCAGGCTCTTGATCCATTTCCACCTATTATTGATAATAATTTGGTCATCAATAAATATTTAATTCTATAAAGGTTTAGGGAGAGACTTAGGGAATAGCCCTGAGATCATGCTCTTATCTTATAATCTATCATGGAAATTGAAAAAGCTAATCAAGTTGAGTCTTTCATTCCTTCAGAACAAGCAGTTACAAATGGCACTATGGGGGCAACTATGTCTTAACAACCCCCTACAATAGCCCAACCTTCCCATGAGGCACCACCAGTTACAACTAATACATCTTTGTCTCTTGATGTAGATTCCCTTGTGTAAGAGATAAAATCTATTCAATCCAAGCTACTACATCTTGAGCAAGGTGCCTCTAGACCAACATAGGCCTTACATTCTTTTTTTCTACTTCATATACCACTAGCACATAGTATTACTTCTACACCCTTGCCACCAAGTTGTGTTCAACCCAAGCTCACTCTATATGATGGAAAGGGTGATCCAGAGACACATTTAAGATATTTTCATGCAACATGCTTGGACTATCTACCAAATGACTAGTTATTAACCAAGATATTTCCATGGAATTTAAAGGATTACGCTCTATAATGGTTTTATAGTCTACCAAATTAGTCGATCAATACATTCAATCCTTTAGCTGACATGTTCCTAGCTCATTTCAACATTAACATAGGTGAAAATGTTTCTTCTACCCAAGTTGTATAATAAAAACAAAGGTTAAATAAGCATCTCACATATTATGTTCTTCGATATAAGACTATCTTGGCTAAAATGACTAGCCCCATGGCCAATCAAGAATTACATGATCTCTTAAATCAGAGTCTTTTGATAGCTTTGCATGAGTCAATAATGTTCAAAATTTTCTCTTTATTTATTTATTTATGTCATACACTAAAGGAAAGGAAATTCAAATTAATTTCAATGGGAAAAATCAAGTACACAAGCATATCAGAAACAACAAAAAAGAGTAATAGTAAATTCCCATATAAAGTAAAGGTTAATGATAACAAAAGTCAAAATAAACCTATAGTTAATGTGGCTTCAGATCCCCCTCATTGAGTGGTTTTATTATCACCTCCTCGGTGAACCTTTACCAATATACCGGTATCTCCAACTAGAGTCTTACAATAGTTATTAGAATGCAAAATCATATCTCTCCCTCTTATTTAGGAAGTTGATACAACAAAGCCTCTTCCATGTGGATATGATCAAAATATATTTTGTAATTTTCATAGGGCACCAAGCCACATAATTAATAGATGCATCATTTTGTGACATAAGATATAGGACTTAATAGGTGGCAACCTCATTGATCTTGACACTCAAGTTGAGTCTCCTCAGTCAAAGAAAACACAAGACAAGGCTTTGAAAATTTTCTTAGATCCTTTTCCACATCATTCTAAATAAGAGATAGGGACACATAGGTGTTCACCATGCATATCATGCATACCCTACACCAGCTACATACTAGGCACCTTTAGTTGAATCACATCCTTTGAGAAACATGACCAATGTGTGTAATTTTAGAGTTACATCTAGACCTTCAATAACCTTTTCAGAGAAGGAGATAGTTGAGAATGATTTGGATTACCATGCACTCTTTATCAGAGCATACATTAATCATCATCCTATTCATAAGTGTTCTCATAGACAATGGATCTAGTGTGAACATGTGCACTATGACATTACTTCAATATTTGGGATATTCAGAGCAAGATATCACTTTAATTGACATAGTTATTATTGGATTTAATGGGCACATATAGAGTTCATTGGGTGAGATTTTACTTCCTCTATAGGGTGGTCTAACACATATAGCCACCACATTTACTATTGTTCCTAGTGTAAGAGTCTTTGATATGTTACTTGGTTGACCATGGATTAAGAAACTTCATGCAAATCCTTCCACATTTCACACATGCATGAAATTTATTCATGTTAATCAGGTTATTATACTTGGTGGAGTTCTAAATGAGTTACCACTCCCCACTTCAGATCCATCTCCTAATTTTTAGTCACTAGTTTTATCTCCTCCACTAGTTATAATTCTTCCTCTAGTTCAGATTCATACATAGTTGAGGCCTTCTTCGCCATCACAGAGAGTTAATACACTTCCATGAAGACCTATTTTAAATCAACCACAATTTTAGGATTCTAAATAGTTTCTAGTTATAGTGTTCACACCCAAGGTAGTATCATTGAGGTCTCATTCCTCTACACATAGAGAACACTTTTAGAGAACTTATTCTACTACCAGATGGGTCCCTAAGAGCCCTATAGTTTTATCCACTTCTCAGAATTACAAGGGGACCCCACAGTCAATTTCTACTATAGAGATTTTAGAGAATTTACAACATACATAGCTTTCAGAGTCACAATCTCAACCCTTCCATCATGTTTCATGATCATGCACGATCCCTCTCCTTGATATAGGACACCATGATAGGGAGTCTCTTATGAGACTCATTAGTTAGTATCATTTCTTCCCAGTATTTCTTGTATATAGTTTCTTTTTGCTTACTTCTACATAGTATATTTTTGCTTACTTATACATAGTCTCCTTATGACTGATTGTACATAGCTTATATGAAAATATAAAATCATTCAAAAAAATTCAAAAACACCCAAAAAAATACAAAATATCAAAATACAAAAACATTCAAATAAATCAAAATACCAAAAACATTTCAATTGTATGCATTATCCATGCTTTATATTTTTACTACCATGATAGACTTACATTTTGTTTTTCTATGATATTGTTTGTCAATTTATCTACTTTACCATTCTTCACTTGATCTTCTTTGAGTATGTGTAGTAACACCTAGATCCTTGATTTATTCACTCCACCTATTGAGGGGGAATCCTACTTCTACATTCAAGACATACATTGACATATCTACCCACCAAGGGCATCTTCTATATGACTACACCATCCTAGTTATGTCATTCCTACACCATAAACTCTAGTTATCATGTTGATGTACATTACTTGCTAGCTTACATAGATTATTCTATTGACACACACTAGTATATAACACTTGTTTATTTCTTAGCATCTACCTAGTCTTGTACTACATGTTTTGTATACTTTCACTTCTTGCTTTGATTAGTTAAATGTGATTGTATTTCCAACATTTGCATGCCTTTATTTATTTCTTTCTTTGTGTAGATATATGTGATCACATTTTCTCAATTCATGTTTTATCTCTTATGTGTGCCTTAGGACATTTTCCAATGTCCTTTGCTTGTACTCTCCTATGTGTTTGTGGACTCTATGCTAACCTTGCTTGTTTTCAATTTTATGTATATGTAGGAATTTGAACATGACTTGTATGATTTCTTTCCAATTTGAGTGACATGTTATCATGTCCCTTATTTACTTAGCCCCTTGGCCACTTTTTTATGATTCTTGCCTTGCATACTTATTTGCTTATTTGCTTCCCAATTTTGGTAATGTCATGATCCACATCATGCTTTATCTTGATTTTTTGGATGCCATGATGGACATCATGTTTCGTCCCTCCTTGATAACTAAAAACTAACATTTCTAGTTTCAATTTAGTATATTTCACATGCTATTACATTGTTACATCTATCTAGGCATACCCATGTTGATCTAACAATCTCCATTACAAATTATGCTATATTTTGAGACATCTTTTTTATTATCATTGATATATCATGTATTCATAGCATAAAAAAACTTGCAGGGCTCTTTCTTTTGAGGGTATTCATTTTAGGATCTTCATTCCTACTCTCAAAAGAAGGGGCAATAATCAGGGATTTTGTCACAAAGATCAGAGCCTTTTATTGGTCAAAAATTAGTTTTTAGAAAAATCAAAACAACAACTAGAATCCAAAATAGACAAAATAGACTAGAAACATAGTGACAAATATAGAACAATGATAAAAAACAAAGGATAAGAGTGCCATACTTATAATACAATGTCAGACAATAAAGGGTCTTATTTTTTATGCTCTTGTCTAAATAGCATAAAACCTAGAGTTTCTAGAAATAGATAGAAAGGTAAGTATAGTTACAATTTTGTTAGCTATAGTTCAATTCAGATTGGGTAGTTGTAATACAATTTTTATTAGAGTATCTATAAATATGGGGCATCATGCATGGTATGATGGCTCTCAATTCTAGTTTTAGATTGGGTAGTTGGTATAACTTTCAGATCAATATCCATGTTATAGACACCAGTGATTGGGGGCAATGTGTGTGAAATCTTGGCTTTCTTTTTTTTTCTAAGTTTAGTAAATTAATCTATTCTTAGCAGTTTCATGCCTTATTCTATCTATAAGTAGTTGGCATCATTTTAGAGTGGCTTTCATATAAGCCTAGTTCCTAGTTTTAGAGTGGATTTCATACAAGCCTAATATCCACCTTTCAGAGTGGCCAAGATTGGCTTATTTCTCAATACACATTCAGATATCCATGTCACATTATTAGATTATAGATCATTCATGGGCTTTAGGATCCATCTCATATGACACACATTTATACTAGTATTAGTTCATAGATTTACTTAGTGGGCAATGATGGATCCTTTATATTCTTGAGCCACCTACTCAGAGGGATTAGACACATAGTCCAAACATCGATTATCACATGCATGATTACATAGCTTCACTTAGTAGGTGATTATGGATTTAAAGGGCTTGTCTTTGCATTCTTGATCCACTATTAGGGAATTGACCACTCGGATCCATTCATGATATTACTTTTGGCTTAGCACATACCTAATATCACTCAAACATCATTCAGCATCACAATAGGTTTTGTATTGGTTCACATACCCAATGAGGTGTATTCATTCCTTTCTCTTCCTCTCTCTTTCACTTAGATTTTATACATTTATATTTTAGACATAATGTGTCTAGTAATAACTGATCAACTCCTAGATTTGTTTTACATATTTGTGCTTCATGATGTGCTCTCTCTATACACACTTAACATCACACATATTCATGGACTTCACCCTTACAGGTAAGCTCAGGTATGCTTTCTACTTTTCCTTTATCCTAGTATTTTAATTTATTACATCACTAGAATAAGGAGGAGCAAATGTAATCATATAAAATGTCTAAATTAGTAGTTTGAGTGTGGCTTGTGACACCCTATCCATAGGTCCTTCTTTCATGCTTTTGTGACCCTTCAAGATACCTTTTTTCTCATTACCAATCATCCATAGACTCTTAAAACTTGATTCTAGCTCAGCCAAACTCTATTTCCTAGGCTAATCATATCCCTTAGGTCTCAAGCCTATATGATAGGAGTGTCATACCTAGACTATAGCATCACACCATAGGGTGTCCCATTTTGGCAATCTTTTCCAATCACTCTTTGAGCCCAAATGGTCAATTTCATTTGATTACTATCCTTCATTATGTTAGCCTAGCATGAATACATATTACCCATGACCAACTATTCCTTATAAAATCCTATTCAAATTTCATTTACAAAAGGAGGTGACAAATCTTACAAAGAAAGCAATAATATAAATAAAGCACTAAGGAAAATTTCCTTATTCTCTACATACAATCACCCAACATGACTGTAAACACATTCAAAATCTCATACCAATCCCTAACCACCTCAAGCACTCTTAATTTGGCATTATTGCATCTGTATTACACTATTTCAAAATACACATTAAGTGGGAGAACTACATATGTATTGATCCCTCTTCAGAGTATTGATATGTAGGTAGCATGCCCACACAAGGGGTATGGATCACAAGTTTAGTGCATCTTACACACACTAAGCCCTCCCTTTTTAAGTGTAATTTTTTTTATATCAAGAAATATGGAAGGTTAGGGTTTAAATATTAAATCATTTATATATAAATCTTTGTCAACATTTATCACTTGATATTTCATAGGAAATATCACATAGGAATATTGCAAAGAACCCAAAAAACTTAGGTCTCAAAAACTAGTTTGGAAAATAGTGGCAGAAGAGGACAATATCATTAGACCTAAAAGTGTCCTATTTTTAGTGGTCTTATCCTTTCACCAAATAAAAGCTATATTCTAATTTACAACACTATCCTACTCTTGTATAGCTAGTTTTAGACCTTGTAATAGCCATTTTAGCCTATTTCAAGATAATTTATATTCCTCCTTATTTATTTCTATTTTTAGAAAGGTAAAAAAGATAGATAAATTATCCAAATTAGGACTATAATTATTTCAATATTATTTATTGATTTATTAATCTAGACCGTTAACTAAAATATGAATAAAACTCCACTATTCCAAAAGAGGTAAATCAATAACTATATTCTTAACCTGTAGCTTTGATCTTGTAATTATTTTGTATATGTTCATGCCAATGCATTAAAGTGTGCATAATTTTTTAATTTGAGTTTTTTATAAGTTAGTGTATATAAATTCATACGCTCCCCATAATATTTATCAATACAATAAATTGTATCATAAATCATATCATAGATGAAACCTACCTTCTTTTTTATTCTTTCCATGAGATCACCATCCAACATGTGTTTAAAGAAGGGAATCAGGCTGCAAACTGGTTTGCAAATGAAGGAGTCATGTCAATAGATCTAAGAAGGTGGAATTATTTAGAAAATATTCTTATTTTGATTATCCAAATAATTGAGAAGGAAGCTCTTTTATGCAATGAATAAAAACACTTTGCATATTTTTCCTTTTGTTGTACATTTTTTACTAATGTTAGTTATATTAATGGAAAAGTTAGCCTGTCCTCTACTTCTCACTCATTGGTTGTGCATATTGAAATCCCCATATTACCAAATGGAGATGGAGTAGTTATATTAAAATTTAGGAAAACATTTTCCCATGCATGTGGTGATGATGATATATATAGGTGGATTATGTTAAATCATTATTTATTGATAGGGTTGTTTTTGTGTGCATTTCCTCTAATAAAGATAGAACTAGTATTGTTAAGGCGATAAAGGGAATTATAAAGAGACCTAAAATAGTGAACGAAAAACCAAGATGGATTGAGCCCATCCTAGATGTAAGTTTAATGGAGGATGATTAGTTGTGGGAAATCCTACAAATTAGAGGAATGGAAAAGTTCATGAAAAGGGTGGAAGGTTATGATAAACACATCTTCAAAAAATTTATTAAGGATTAGAATTGTAGAGAAGTGGTCTTCAATGTCATCACTATTGAAATCATGGAAGAATTGATATCTCAAGGACTAGATTGGATACAGAGGCCACTAAAATGTTAAAAACATGAAGAACCTATAAATAAGAAAAGGAGAAGTTTATGCTATAAGGGGAGGTGTTTCCTTAAAGTGGATTTGATTGGGAAACACTTCCTTCTCCATTTGGAAAGGTTGCAAATCATGTCATGCTCTACATCATGTTAGAAGGTAGGTAGAATGTTATTTTTTGGTCTCACTTTATTTTCATAAATTATTTTAGGAATAATATTCCCTTGAGATTTATTTTTTAAATTTTACATTCACTTGAAATATCCATTCTAGATGTAAAACATGGAAATAAGAGTGAACCTTTGCATCATGAAATTATTTTTATGATCTATAAGTATAATGATAATAGATCTCTTGGTGAAAATATCTTGGTTCCTATTAAATAGGGCACTTAAAAAATAGGGGTTCTTACAAGCTCTTGGTTGGATAATTATAAGCGTAAACTAAGGATCTTTTCTAAGGGTAAATATAATAAGGGAATTTTTTTCCTAAAAAGGGTGCTTCTAAAGAAGATATAGTTATTGTTTAGGATGAAGAGGATTTGAAGGGGATAAATTTATTGAAGTTTGAAGCTCTATAGTCTAAGAAAAATGGAAGACTCTGATTGGTGATGTTACTACTAAGGGAAATGTGGAGGAGATTCAAAGCCCAACTCACGGGTCCTCTACCCAGGATAAAGGTTTAAATTTTGAATTTGATAGAGTGGCTAAGTTTATTTCCAGTTAAATTAAATTTAATAGTATTGAAGAGGAATTTCACCTTAAAAAATTGATTCTCATATGGTTTATGCATGAACTCATAGCCTAGAAGGAATAGACCAAGGCTTTTTCAGCCTTAGTTCCCTATAAATTTTTTAAAGATGAGTAGAAAGAGACAACAACCTAGTTAAATAGGTTGAGGGATAGGTTTTGAAGCTTGTAAAGGGAGAATACAGGTCTTAAGGATAATTTTAAATCTCTTTTGAAGGTTATTAAAGCTTTGGTGAAGGACATCATCACTAGCTTAGGAATCTTAGAACTCTTTTGAGCAGCATGCAAAAAGGAGTTGGGCCTTATTCCTCATAAGCTCAAAAGTGTAGTGAATGTGATAAGGATATTTGACTATCTCCCCAAATTTTTCAATATATAGATTTAAACCTAAAAAGATGTATTATAAATAGGTAGGAGGCCTTAGGAGGCTATAACTCTTAGTTGTTTTGTTGTTTTTCTTAGGTGGTTTTTCTATTTTTTTTGGTTTAATGTTTTTTTTACTTGAATTTAGCAAACTTTATTTTTTATATCAACCTCGAGGGCCTTTCCTTCATGTTCCTTGTATAGGGTTGGATCCCTAGTAAAAAAAACCCCATAATTAACCTTAATAAAAAAATATACATCAATATGTCAATACATATCATGTTTGATATCTGAATTAATTTGAATCTTTAAAAACCTATAATATATTATAAATTCTAATTTTTACATTGATTTGAATCTTGAAAACATGTACTCTTTTATATAATTTAATTTTATATTACTTTAAATATTTGAAAATATGTATTATATCCCAAATCTCATTTTTATTTGTTCATAGAGGCTTGGATATCTAAGACAAACACATTGTGATTCCCCCTTTTGAAATGAGGTATGTATCCTACAAGTCACTCATATCAAAATAAGTGTTAATTATATCATGTGATAAATATATAATCACATAGTGTTTATGTCATCATGTGTATAGTATGTCATCATATAAATGTAATTGTCATTGAAGTATGTATGTAACATATTTAATGTGAGGCATACAAGAGACATGTCTACATAAATTTATTAATGAAGCACGTAATAAATTAACCATATTTTAAGTATACTACGTTTTAAAATTTTCATGATCTAGATCATCACATGACTAATCAATCTCATCAATCATAGTAAGAAAAACATAAAATGTCGCACAATAATGCCAAAGGTTGCATGCATGAAAATCAATATATCGTAACAAAGAAGGCTAAGGGTTACACACAAAGGACATTAAGAATGTCATAACTAATGGATATGTTTAAATTTCACACAAAACAAAAGGCCAAGGGCCACAATAAATGGAAATGTTCAAATGTCACACATGCCAAGAAAAATAAAGCTCAAATGGTAGAGGTAGAAATATGAGATTACAATCAAGTAATTTTTTTTAGAACATGAAGATGTTCTGGAAATTTTTCAAATTTCTTCCTTGGTGGAGTTATCAATTCAAACTTGTTTGATGGTTATAAAACTGCATTGTCTATTTTTTTTCTTCATTCTTATTTTCATTAGATGTGACCTAGTAGTTTTAATTTCTTTGATACTTGATATTGGAAGTAGATGCAGTATTTGGTGCATATTTTATCTTTGTCAATGTTATGAGATTGATTTCTCTTTATTTGAGGATATGGCATAAATCATCAAAATATTTGAATTTATCAAACATGATTGATTCATGGAGGGTTTATAGCAAACTTCATGTGAAGAGATCTTGTAATTCATTATCTACCATAGGGTTTTCATCTTAGATAACATAGTTTTATAATGAATAACATATTCACTAATTAGATTGTTTGACCCATGATTGAGTTTACCATTTTTTTCATAAGATGTTTTTTTACTAATGTTGATAGAAAAGCGTGCTAAAAATTAATCTACCAAAGGGCTGAATGCTCTAATTAATTGAAGTGTAATATTATTGAACCATCATATGGTATAGTATTTGATGATTCTTAGAAAGAGCTTGGTTATAAATTTTTAGTTGTAATCAAAATATAAGTATATTACATGGAAAGAACAAATACATTGTTCATGATCATTTTTACCCTCATAAAGTGCTAGATTAGGAGATACAAAATTTTCTTGTAATGGGTATGATGTTATTTCAGGTGTCAAAGGACTATGAAGCAAAGCATGAGAATTTATTGAGTAAATTTCTATATAGACACCTTGCTCTAATTTTAATACTTTAACATGTAGGGCTATAAAATATTTTAAAGAGAGTATGCATTAGGAAAAGTTGGTGGCGGACCTTGTTTAGTAATCAAGGGAGGTGTATATGTTGCCCTTGAAAAAATAGGTAGATGAATCTATTTGAATCATTATGATACCCCTATACCTTGGAATTTTTTCACATATGTAACTATTAGTTTTGATATAGGAATAGAAGTAATATTAGTAAATATAAAATTTAGAATTAGAGGAGTAACAAATCTAAAAGGTACCTCTTGTTGTTATGATTAAGATGAGTAATTGGATAATTTTGTCCACTTTTTGTAGACATTATCAAATTCCTTGACAAAAATTACACAATTGTTTAACTTTCTCTATATCTACTCCATTGAGCTCATTTGGATCAATTTTATGGGATATTTCATAAGTATCTTGATTATCATGCATAGCTTCATTATCTTCAATGTTATATTCATCACCAATAATATCTTCAATGTCAACATAATTTTGAAGTGATACATCATCATATTAATCAATAGTTTATATGTTATCTATTTTAGAAGAGATGAAAGGAATTTGAATATGCTTTATAAGGGTTCCACTTAATCTAACACTATGTCTTAGAGGAATAGAGGAGATAAATTTCTTAAGTGGCATGCAAAAGTGTAAAAGAAATAAAAATAGGTGTAACTATATAGTGTGTGTTTGCTAAGTAGGCTCTCAGATACATTTATCTTAGTCATAAAATAGTGAACATGGCCCAAAAGGCACTAAATATGGAGTATTCAACCATCATAGCTACACTATCCTATCTCTAAGGTAAATTGAAAATAATTTATTGAATCTAATCACTTACCAATGCACTATAAAAACAAATGGTCAAAGGATTCATATGGATAAAAAAATCCTATGCATTTATGATAAACTTTGAGGTACATGGAAACTAAAATTAGTATATAATGATGTATAATGGCTTGAGTACTAGGTCAGTACCCTTCACACCATAACTCAAGTAAAAATAAATACTATTTTACCCATAACGATACCTCTTATGACTTTTAAAATTGCTTGAACATAGTTCTAGGAAAATAAGATAAAAAGAAAAATAAATTTGAAAACTAAATTTGAAATTTGAAAAAAAAAAATCATAGATCTAGACTTTTGTGTATAGAAATCATAAATTAATATGAATCCATAGAACAAAAATTAGAAAAGTAATTCTTAAAAATATATGGGTTCAACAATATGTTTTAATCTATTTTTTTAAAAACTAATAAATTTTTTCATTCTAAGATGTGTAAAACTATAATATATCAGAATAATAAATATGTAAAATAATCAACTATTCTGATTTTGGCAATTGATAAATATGAAAATTACTATTTTGGTAAAATACTAACTATAAATATACTTGGCTCAATCATAGATTTATGTTGACTTGTTTAGATGTATGATAGTGTAAATCAACAAAACAGGTGACTTTACATGGTTAGTATCAAGAACAGAGTCTGAAACTACTTCAAGATAGGTCCATTATAAGTGGACAATAGCACAAGGTATTCATGTCTATTGACCATGGAATTATCCTGGTTTACAATGATAGTTAACTGATAAGAAAAGACAAAAATAAATAAAACCTTGATGATGAAATTATGAAGCATGATCAAATATCACTTTTGGATAGGACTATTGTAGGTGGATAGGAATGTAAGTTGCTTAAATCTATTGACAACAAATTTGCCTTGGTTGATAATGAGTAAAATATGGTTATTGCATCTTTTGCATCTATATATTTTGAGAAATCTGAGATATCACTATTTGGATTATGTTACACATAATTTTTTATTTTCATTCTCTTATCTTTAAAATCTTAAGGTAATCTTCGAAACTTGAAAACCTAAAAAAAAGAGGGGAGTGTAGTGGCTTGATATATCCTCAATCACCCCCTTGATGATTTACCATTGCCTACATATATAAACCTCTAAGGATGGAAATCAATACCACATAGTTCTCCCATCTATATTGATTGTGAAATTATTCTCCTTGACTATGTACATGGAGCTATAAATATGGATTCGATACTTGAAAATGATAGTTCTTGAATTTCTTTGAGATGCTTTAGAATTAGCTTATGGAGTATCCTTGTGAAATAGTGTGTAAGATGGAACCAAGTAAGTACTGAGTGGGTCTAATAAATGACCTTTAATGTGTATATATAGGTGAACCTTTTGATAATTTCATTGAGTTAACCTTCTTAAATGTGTAGGAAGACCCAAAAGATTGATTTTAAATTTGGAAGCTAGCCATTAATTAATACAAGACACAACTCATTTAGGTGGACATGAGTGTGACAGTGCTTTAATATACCTAGCACGGACTTGTCCCAAAATATTAGGGACAAATTTCCTAATTAAGAGATAGTTTGAGGGTGATATTTTTTAATAGTGTTTGGATTAATAGATTAATTAACCCTCATTATGATAAATTGTATAGAATAAATAAGGGTGTTGTAAATCAACTTCTGAAATGCATAATGAAGATAAATAACTAAAGTATATAAGGTAAAATGATTGAAAACAAGATAACTATTAAAATGAAAGATGAACTTAGTTATTATTATCTAATGGTTGACTGTGTTGACTGATGGAAAGTAAAAACAAGAAAATAGTGACTATATCTAAAGATTCATAGAAGTTGGATCTGTGACTATGTAAGGACAAGAACAACATATAAGGATAGGATCACCTCCCACTATGGTCCCTATTTGACAATTCCTAATTTTTTCAAAAAATTATAAATTAGGGAACAATCACTTATAATAGTTAGATTTAGGTCTATATGTGCTAATTTTACCTTCAAAAAGTTTTCAGAAGACTTGGAAGGGTCAATTTGAATTATTTACCATTGGTGAGAAAAACATAACATTAATAGGGATAGGAATGCCTCCCATTATTTTCCTTATTTGATGTTGTTATCCCTTAGGGATAAGAATTAGGTTTTGGATTTAGGTTAAGTCATACATATGTATAAGGGTATTTTTATCAGTCAAAACACTTATATAAGATATAAATAATAATTTGGAATAAAAATAGTCCTTGACTAGTCCTTAGGATAGGGTAAAGTGGCAAATAGGTACTAATTAAGTGCACAAGTTAATTAATGGTAAAAAGGGGTAAAACTTATATGATCAAATATTCATGACCAAATTCAGGTTATTTCATTTTTCCATTCTGCCCTCCCCCTCCCCCCCTAAAGAAATGAAATTGATAGATTAAAATAAAGATATACCTTAGTGTGTAAGACACACTTTGTCATTGATTTATTAATCCAATCATGCAAGGCATAATTCTCATTGGAAAAACCTAAAAAACATATGAAGTAGTTAGTTTTTTATTTTTAAAACTAAAATTTAAAAAAAATGAATTTCAAAAATGTTTGAATCTTATTATTTTAAAATATTTAAATTTTAAAATTTCATGAATTAATTTGAAAATACTTGATTTTGAAATGAGGGAAAAGGAATATTGCACCCTATATGTGTGAAACCAATGTTTCTTTTTGTAATTTTGATTGGAGATGATGTTTCCTTGAAGTGTTGGAGCTAGTGCCTCTCATGAAGCACTTGGAGAAGATGGTTCCTTAGCTAAACTATTGGAGAGAATTAGGGGTGATTAAACCCCAAATTCAATTTTCATTTTAGAATTAAAAAAACACCCATTGAGGGATGTTGAAACCTTAATAAACCTTTTCAAGTATTTTTATCCCCAAGACATGAAATGGGTTGAAATCCAAAATGGATTCACACACATTATGCTAGACAACATTGAACCTCTAATTTATGCATTATGCACTTGAACTAAATCAACCATTGTAAGATTTAATTCCAACTTTGTTCCTAAATTTGTGATAAGTATATATTGGATTACACCCATGTTTATACATTTTTTTTGGAGAGTAAAATTGATTTAAAAAGTGTGGCATGAATATGTATCATACCCTATTATAATTGTAGAATCTATAATTTTATGCATAGGATCATTGCAAATATTTTTTGGAAATGTGTGAATTTGTACTGTGATCTTGATAAAATATTGTATATGCATGTCATATGATCCCATAATATGTTCCAATAACATATTTTTAAACATTTTTTAACTTTTGAAATTGTACTTGTGCCAAAATTGATTTTTGTTCTTTGAAAAGGCTTATCTCATGTATGAGAAGATGACTAAAATGCTCCCCTTTTGAGGTAATGGAATAAATCCTTATATTCACCCATCTCAAAATAATATTTAACATAAAACTTTCATAATAAGATTTAATCATTGAAAAAGGTAGCATATGTAAAAAATGTGTTAGCATAGTAAGATTTGAAATTTGTATGTAACTCATGAGGCAAGGCTTATAGAATGTATCAATAAAGCTCATAGAATTAGAATTTATAATTAGTATATTATGTTATTAGTGAATTATATCAATCATGACACTTATCAAACTCAATCAAGCTCAACAAACATACACACTATAATCAAACATTAATACAACAAGGCCAAGGGCCAGACACAAGGGACATATTTAAATGTTGAAAAATGAGAGATTAACACACAATAGACATGAATAATTTCAAAAACAAGTAACATGTTAAAATTTTGTACACACATAGGGCCAAGGACCAAGATAAAATGACATGTTCAAAAGTAACTCACACCAAGAAAT
The DNA here is from genome assembly GCA_037957365.1 of Torreya grandis. Taxonomy (NCBI): domain Eukaryota; kingdom Viridiplantae; phylum Streptophyta; class Pinopsida; order Cupressales; family Taxaceae; genus Torreya; species Torreya grandis. The sequence goes on from JARHVA010009923.1 coordinate 240,608, forward strand.
ATCTCATAGAGATGTTCATATAAGTTTTCACACACAAGGGCCAAGGGTCCTACATAATAGATAAAAAAGATGTAATCTACTATGTGCAAGTAATATCATCAACAGGGTATAGAATTAGAAAAGTTTAGATTCATATGTGATGTGATCATATCCTGTCAAATAACATATTTGTGTACATTGTGTAATATATATATATATATATGTTATTAAGACATTTGTAAATATTATATATCTCAATAGTATAGAATTCATGGAATGATAATTCCTGTATATATTTTCACGTGTGGATAAGATACTCTAGTTTAACAAGGCTACTAATGAGAGGAAAGTTCAACACCTTAATCCTTGTAAAAGTTTGTACATCTTACACAACACTCATAAATACCAATGAAATGCATGTGTGATATATAAACAATATGATTTATACTAATCATGAGATAAATAACATATTACAAATATGTAAACTATATTTCTAATCATGCTCAGGTCCTAAATTAAGATTTTTTATAAGATTTTTATTTTTTTCATTTTGAAATATATGATTTTTTTGTTTTTTTTGAAATATTTAAACTATAAAATAGTAAAATCAAGGTGTCAAAATTAAAATAATAGAAGAATATCTGAACATTTTTTTCAACATGCATCAATGTAAAATATGCACTAGAAATGATTGTGTAACTAAGTATAAGTAATACATCCACACTATATGTGAAAGGTAACTTTGAGAAATATATAGGAGACTAATAAATTTTTCATGCAAATGACTGATTTTACATTCTTGTGTCATCAAATTTACACTTGTCAAAATATTTCACATATATGAAATATATATCACAAAAAAAAGAGAGATTTTGTATCAAAAAATTATGATTTACAAACTAAAACTTGGTGAAATTTTTAAAATTTGGAAGTATTAAGGCTCTGTGTGCTAAAAATATAATTTATTGACAAAATTTGTAATAGGATAGGATCAACCAATTTCGATAATAGTGGTAGTCATTTTTATCCTATACTAGTCAATGTTGTCCTTGAGGAAAAATGACAAATTCATAGTGCAAACTATGAAAATGATAAGATTGCATAAAATTTGATCAATATTTTGAACTATTTATATCTAAAAGGTGAATAGAATGTCTAAGGGACCAATAATTCAACAAGACCCAAGGGATTCTAACAATGGATTGAATGATTGCACATTCACACAAATGGAATAATATGATGCAAAAATCAATAATTTATGTACAATTAGATTTTTTCTTTTTTTAATTATTTGAATGTTTTAAAAAAATAAAATATTTGTAAATGTAACAATCTATAAAATGATCCCATATATAGGCACTTAAATTAACATTTAAGGTGAAATAATGCACTTGTCACCACTTCTTATATGCACTTAGCTTATTCCTCATTCCACAATCCTTGACTGCGCTTCCTTTTCCTTTCTATGTAGATGAACCATTCCCCTCAAACAACTAATGATCTCAAAATGTCCATGTTTTTCATTAAAAATATCTCTTTATTATACCCTAATTGATCCATACTTCTATCTCAAATGCCTTTTCTCCTCAGACAAGGACATTCCATTTGGACCATCCCACTCCTTGGTCATGTCTATTTTTTCCAATCCCATCTTCCCACTAAATAAATAGTTTCTAAAATTCAAACTCATGTGATGGGTTGTCTCACACATTTAAAAACCCCCATATAAATTAATTCTTAATTAATCACTATAAATCCACATTTTCAATCCATTTTTCATAAAGAGACTCATATCAAGGAAAAACACAAGAATATCTAACTGCACATTGAGATAAACGCACCTATTTTCTTAATTCATAGTCTACATACATCTCCAAGGTCACAATTTATTGGTGAAGCACTTAATTGAACTAGGATTACAAAACCATTTATCATTTTACACTAGTCTCTCACACACACCATCATAGCATGGGAAAACTACATGAATTTTAATCCCTCTTTGGATTATTGGTATGTAGGGAGTGATCAACACATGGGGTGTTGAGGTATATCACAAATTAAACTGCTAACTCCTTTTTCTATTTTATTTGTTTATCATTTATGGTCAATTGAAATAGGGTTACAAGTGACTAAGAAGGAACATAATGATTTTTTTTAAAATATCAAAAGTTCCCACATAGTAAAATAGAACATACATGTGAAGTTAACATGGCACATCACTCATAAGGATTAAATCCTCACTATTCATTGACATGCCCTAAGGACAACAATGTTGTCCACTCCTATCCAAATCTAATGGCCTTGTCCTCAATCTAAGTGAAACTTTTTTCTTGATTCACAACATCATCATAGAGCCTCCCGTTCAGTTTTATAGTTTTTTTCTCAATCTTGCATTGTAAAATTTTCAACTAAGTTATTTCTTTCTATAATTTTCCCTCTTTATCATCTTTCCAAATTTAAAAAGTTCCAAATTAGTTTGTGTCATTTATTGCATATCTATAGCATTTTGATTCTTCATAGAAGTTTGTGTAATTAGGATTTAATACCTCTTGTTTATCCTAAATTTTATAAAACACCATCAAGATTAGAATCAAGGTGATTTTTTATTAGTGGTAAATTTCGTACCTTATTTGAATTGAATCTAATGTGTATATATCAAAAATAGAACATGTATCCTATTCAATAAGAAAACTATCTATAATAATACTTGTGTAATATTGTGTATGAGGAGTAGGTTTAGGAGATGTAATATGATGTGAAATTCCATGAATATTGGTAAAATATTATGTCAATTATTTATCCTTTTGAGGAACATGTTGATTTATATAAATTACCAATTTAGAATGTATTACAATTGATTGTGGTTATTGGGAATTAAGATCCATTTTATTATAAACTTGCTTTTGCATTGTTTGGTTTTGAACCTTTTGCATCTCCTTCTACATTGGTTGATTAGAAACGTTATGTCTAGGTGAAATTTTTGAAAAAATGTTTTTTTTTCCCATATATGTAGCATTTTACTATGTGTGTGATGGAGAGTAGGAGGTACCATGGATTGTACATGGTCCTCATACTTGATGCTTGAAATTGTAACAACTTGATGTAATAAATATACTTTAGGAATCTGTGTATTATATAAGGTAGAACACAAAGCTTTGTAACCATGGTCATCCTAATATCATGTCAAAGACCTTATATTTTGAAATAACTATAAAAGGATTATATAGTATATTAGGGTATACTTGAAGGGGCAACATAATGTGTCCTAAATTATTTTGTTTTTTTCAATTGAATGTCTTGACCATTTTAGAATTTATCTTTATATCATGATGTATGCAACCCAATGAAGTGAGTAATTTCACTGTGCATTCATTTCCTCTTGACCAATTATCAACTAGCACACTATGAACATGTTGTTGATCAATATAAGCTTGTACACATAAATCATGAAAATCAGAATCAGCATCCACTATTTCACTATCACCAAAAGTAATCATAGGACATGCTTGAATGTTTTGAGTAATTGTACCAATAATTCCATCCAAGGGATGATCATATGAATTAGGAGGTGAATAATCATTGTAAGTTTGATGCCTTTCCATATATCTCTTGTTAGTGTCATGATTAGGAAATGTCTCACTACAAATATTTATTTAGCATTGTTATTTTTTTTAGTTTTATTTTTCCTTATAGAAGTGCCTAGATCAATAACATTGTTGTCTATGAGATCCTAAATAAGATGTTTGAACTTGAAATGTTTATTAGTAGAATGACCATTGCATATATGGTAATCATAATATGCATTTTTATCAAAATATTTTGCATATGTTTTTCTCATTCTAAGTTCAAATGGATGAGGAAGAGTAATTAGATTGCATTCAAGTAATTTTTATAACAATTTTTAAGGTGTTTATGGTAATCTAAAAAATTTCCTTCTTATTTGATCTAATAAAATAATCTTGTTAGAAGGTTGAAAAATAGCATGGAATGTTAATTTTTTATCTAATTTAGGATATGTTGGTTTGGATTTATAAGATGGTTTTCTTTGAAATTTAATTATAAAATTTGAAGTAGAATAAGTTTAATGATTAATCTTATTCATATCAAGAAGATTAAATTATCTTTCTCTTATTGTATGGAAAAGTTCTTCAAATTATCTAAATTTATTTAAAATAATTGATTCATATAATGGTGTAAGAAAAAATTGTTTGAATATATCATTTAATTCATTATCTTCCAATGTGTTAGTCATTTTGACAAGCATGGTATTGAAATGGAGTACATAATCACTAATATTCTCATTAGTTTCTTGCTTATGCTTAAGAATTTGTGCATAATGAAAATTTTTGTCAATGTTTATAGAAAAATTATTACAAAATAAATATGCTAATGGATTGAATGATTTGAAATATTAATTAGGTAGATAAAAAAACCAACTACAAGGAATAATATTTTAAATTTTGTGGAAACAATTTAGTTATAAAACCATAATTAACAGCATAATCCAAACATGTTGCATGAAAATATCTAAGATGATGTTTTGTATCTCATTTACCCTCATATAGTGTAATTTTAGGAGATGTAAATTTTATAGGTAAAGGATATGATGTAATATTAAGTGCTAAAGTATTATTGATTAAAGCTTGAGAATCTAAAGACTAGATAGTTTTTGGTATGCCTTACTCAAATTTTAGGACCTTATCTTGAAAAAATGTAACATCTTGCTCGAGGGATTGTGCATTGGGTAAGGTATGTGATATATAATGCATATCTATCAAAGGTTATGAATGAGTCACATTTTTAGGTGTAGGCATATAAATATGTTTTAAACCATTAATTTACCCCAGGCCTAAAGGTGTGGTTTTAATAATAGTAACAACAATAGTAGTAGCAACACTTTTAGTACGATTAAGAAGAGGTTGTTCAAAAATCATTTAGATATTGAGATGTATTAACATGGTCATGTTTTTTTTCTTTTTTGGTGAAAAACAACAAAGAATCAATGTCATTAGGATGGGTGTCAAGGTATTCACCAAATTGTTTTGCATCAATAGGGTCGAAACTATTATTACCATATACATGAGTTTTATTACTTTCTATGGTTGTAATAATTCCATCAATAGGGTGTAAAGAAAATAGCTTAGCAT
>JARHVA010009924.1:0-7500 GCA_037957365.1 Torreya grandis
CTTCTCCTTCTTCTCCTTCTTCCTTCTCCTTCTCTTCTCCTTCTCTTCTCCTTCTCCTTCTCCTCCTTCTTCTCCTTCTCCTCTCTCTTCTCCTCTCCTTCTCCTCCTTCTCCTCTTCTTCTCCTCCTCCTCTTCTCCTCTCCTTCTTCTCTCTTTCTCTTCTCTCTTCTCTCCTTCTTCTCTCTTCTTCTTCTTCTTCTTCTTTTCTTCTTCTCTTCTTCTTCTTCTTCTTCTTCTTCTTCTTCTTCTTCTCTTCTTCTTCTTCTTCTACTTCTTCTCTCTTCTCTTCTACTTCTTCTCCTTCTTCTTCTTCTCTCTCCCTTCTTCTTCTTCTCCTTCTCCTTCTCCTTCTCCTTCTTCTCCTTCTCCTCCTCCTCCTCCTCCTCCTCCTCCTCCTCCTTCTTCTTCTTCTTCTTCTTCTTCTTCTTCTTCTTCTTCTTCTTCTTCTTCTTCTTCTTCTTCTTCTCTCTTCTTTTGGCTCTTATGGTAGTATCATAATCAATGGAGGCAAGAACATGGCAAGAGATATGAAGATACAAACAAGTGCAACAATGGAGGTAACTACTTGACAAGATAAGTGAAACAAAACCTTAAGTTGTTTAGCCAAGTTTCATAAATATTTACTTGAAATATTTTATTATTTTATTTTTATTTATTATTTTATTTTACATCCTCCTAAAACTCCAAAATAATGACTAAGGCTTATTCAAAAATTGAAGAGTCAAACTTCACTTTTCAGGGGTATCCATCAACCCACTAAAATAAAAGAGTACCCTCTCTTACATGTCCATGTGACTCCTTACAGAAAATAAATTTTAAATTACCTTATTAAAAACTTCTCCATTAAGTAGGTTAATGCCTACTATCTAGGCTAGGACCTAAGAGAGTAGGTTTTCTAGAAAACCTATGTGATAGAGCTCATATGACCTCTATAGATCATATGTCTCTTTTTAAAATAATAAAGGCCATTTTAATATTTTATAAAGTGAATATGATAATATTATAAGTTTTAATTTAATTAATATTTTTAAACTTTAAATAATCATCACTCCATTAATATGCAAGGAGAATATACAATTGAAATTCTTAATAACCATGTAATTACATTGACTAAAGTCTCAATTGATAAGGGAAGGAGGTCATTCATGTGGGATATTACATATCCCCTTGTAAAATCATCATCCTTCATGCATAAACCACAAATAATAATAGTACATTCATTACTCACTCTCAAATATCCCTAAAATACTATTACAAGTTGTTATTAGTCAATGTTTTAGTAGTAAAATAGCTAAACTTTAACAATCATTGATATGAATATACTAATATAAGTGTCATTCCATGGCTAAGCTGTACTAAATTTTTTTAGTAATGCTAAGTAATATTAACCAATACTAGAAAACACTATGTTACAATCCAAACTTATATCACAAAATACTTATACAGAACTCTTAAGTTGCATATTCTCCAAGTATAATTTTTTTGTATGACCATACTAAGAATCCAGTGACATACCTTGGCAAACATAAAAAATGACAAATAAGTGTCAAACTATGGCAACATATTTTACTACCAATATTTATAAACACCATAGAACCAAACTATATCTGTCATTACTATCCAACTAAGTTACAATGTCTCTCTATACCAATTGAATCAAGAATATTATGTGCCCATAATAACATGAATAGCCTCGAGAATGAGAAGTTACAAACCAGAGTCAGCTGATATAAGTCATGTTGTCATACATATCTGACATCTACCCATTAAAACACAAAATTCTCTAATATAATCATGAGAGATCAAATACCCATCTAGTGTGTAAATACTACTAAGAAATAATTTTGAGTGTAAATCATGACAATATTAGAATAATAAAATAAGTATTCATCTATGTCAACACCCTTCTAATAACAACTAAACAATACTGAACCATATCAAATCATAAACAATAATATTGGCAAGGTTGAGTCCCAATATATAGTACCATCTAGAACACATGAGTACATGCACTAACTTGAAATGATAAACCAAGTTGAACCATATTAAACCATACAACAACATACTAGGTCCCAACATCTAGCATCATTAGAATAGAATAATACCATTGCTAAAATAATTGAGAAATCAATGTGATCTATCATATAAACTCCTTAGACCTATGAAAATAATCATATATCCATGTAAGGGACCCCCCCCCCACACACACACAACCACCACATATGGTGAGGTGGAAGGGATGGTATCATGAACCAACATGATTGGTTCCCATTGCAACCCACTAACTATATTTTAAGTTATGTATCCTCCCCCATAACTAGCCACTAATGTAATAGTTATGATCATTACGAACACATGTGAAAATACCAACAATCATCCCAAAAGAAATTTTAAAATTAAACTGATCATATAAAATTAAAATTAATTAAAAAAATGGGACCAAGTGACCTTAAAAGAGAAATATCAATCATAAAAAGATCAAAAACATCCATTATCAATTACTTAAAATATTCAAAAATAAGAAAATATTATTGGTTTCAAGTCAAATTAAAATAAAGTGTTCAAACAAATTGAAATACGGTAAGAGGGCATCGGGTGTGCCACTAGCCATCATGGAGAATTGAAATACATCATCAAGAATAGTAGATTGGTCTACCTAACATTACAAATATGAAATAGTCCACTAACCATATAGATAATCAAACTACATCATCAACTACAATATGGTCCATCACAAAAATTAGCTTGTACAAATGAAGGATAATATAAAACATTAACTCATACACATGGCCTTCCCAATGCCATATCATCACTAAATGATACCATACTATCTCACATATTAACTATCATGAAACTAGACTATTGTCAAATAGTATATCTATAAAGAGTAACCATGCGAAATCATATAAAAAAATTGCATCAGTGCAATCGATGCCATAATGTCATCCTTGATGGCATTTTGAACATATATCTATAAATTCAATTACAATTTCATGAGGAATATTTGATACCATCTATGTATGGTAATACAATGTTCTAAGGTAACATGTAGAGATTATGTCTATTATCCATCAAAAACCATCACTAAAGAGAATGAATACATAATCCATATCATAAAAAAGTGATAATGATGAGAAAGTATCTAATGACATTTGACCATAACCTATCCACCATGATGATCAACTGATACAAATGAAGGAGAATATCAACTATCAACTCTCACACATGGAATCCAGTGTCATATAAATGCCAATGCAAACATACTAGCTCATATCTCTAATTGTAACTAATCTTAAGTAACATATCTCATAGGTAATATCAATATCAAACATAGCTCACTAAAGTTATTTCTAGTATAAACCATATGTATGTTTGAGTGATGACCATTAGAAACTTCTATCTATAATAAATACTATAAGTAAAAATATAATCTAAGCAATCATCAATGAGATCAAATGGTGCATTAATTTAACAAATCATCAATCCACACTCTAACTGACCAATCTTTTGACATTCTCAATTGAGGTGTGTAAGATGAATAAAATATGGTTCTACAAACCCAAATTCATGCATCAAATATGGTACCACATGCTACTAGATTTTTCATGTGTTAGCATAAAACAAACTATCAGAGGGATGCATGGGTCAATACAAAATATAAAGGTCACCAAAAAGGTCATCATCAACAAAAGTTTGGAAATTACAATCAATGTTAAACTATATGCTCTAGGAAACTAGCATAAATACTAGATCAAATCAAGGTGTACTAAAATCATGAGCATGTTTAATAAAGGGAATGCCCATTCACTTAATGTTACCGCTACCTAAAGATCTTAAATAAATTCCCTTACATCAATGTTATTAACACTCATAGGCCACCTACCCAACAAGGTGTTGCTACTAAAAAATTAACTACTATAAACAAGCATTCCATTAATTGTATAAATGTATAATAGACCTATCATTACCACATTTATCTTAACATTGTAAGTCTAATTATGGGTTTTAAATTGGTTAAGTTGTATAAAATCAACATTGTATCTAAGAAAGAATAGTTTAAATTTATATTTTTATAGTTTCAAGATTTATTTATGTAATACACATGTAATAAAAACTTTGTAAATCCCATTAGTTTACTTCTACATATTATCAATCACTATATTCATTAAAGATATATAACATTTCTTAACCACTAAATAACATTATCATCACTAAATTATGTGGGCAATATCATAGTTTTACTCCTAAAATCCACAACTTATCATATTATTATTCAATAAATACACTTAAAATCAAGTTAATAGAAGGTAAATTTTCCAACCTCTAACATTAACATCCAGGGGGGATTAATAAGTCTAATCTAGCATGCACATTATTAATTCTTAACCAAATCTAAACAAGGAGTTTGGATGTTAAAAACTAAAGCAAATACATCTAGGAAGATTTTACATTCTTGCTTATATTCAAATCATAGTATGTATGAACAATTTTTTTTTATTGTAATGTATTCAAACCATAGAGAGAACTTATAGAAACCAAATCTTCCATACCACCTCTAAAATGGTGTTAGGTAAAAAATACTAGAATACTAAAGAAGTGTATTAAGATAAAAATATCACTTAAGTACATATATATGAAATACATAATTATACGCAACATTAAAACATAATCCTATATAAATAAATATATAGTCCACAATAAATATAATATAAATCACTAACATGAAGTATAGACATTAAAATGAAGTCATCAACTCCAAATTCAACTAAACTTCAACCAAGAATAAATAACATAGTCACACAATTTAATTTACAATCTCAATTCATTGTGAGTAACAAATGAACATAAATATCATGATGATAAGTTTTATAAATTAATCACACATAACAAAGGCAATACCATCTATGTCCTGATGTTGAAACCAAGCTATAATACTAAAATTTAGTGCCCGAAATTTCACCTAAATAAAACCCATAAAAACACTAATATTTTTTTCTTTTGTGCAACACTAACTCCATACAAGTAATACCTCAACCATTAACAAAACCCTATTAATGCACACATTAACTACATGCATATTCTAATCCCTCATACACAATAAAAATCAACCTCAAGGGTGTAAAAATGCACTCAAGGTATGTTATATGCAATGTAGATGCTCACACCTATATTTTGGGAAACACAAAAAACATAAAGGCATTTGACAAGTTATATGTGACAAAGTTGTGTTGGCTATGCCAAAATTGGCATGCAAGACTACACTAAAATTTGACACTCAAGGGATATAAATTATATTTTGGATTTATTAAACCAAAATTTAAGCTAATCCTAAATAGTACGGAATGTGATCTGTCAATGATTTGTTGACACCTTATTTTATACAACTACAACTATAAGCATGATAAAACTATGTAAGCAACTAAACTCCTAATTATCCCAACATCAAATATAATCACCATACTACACATGATCACACTACTTGATGTTAACCATTTATATAAAATTAATGAACCATGGTGCATCTAGATTTGACTAGCTCACCTCACAATCAAGTTATAATTTTGTTAAATTGCCTATTAACTGGTGATGGATAAAATACAAAAAATGAGGTGAAAAGTATTTATAAAAGTTAATATATATTATATTAAATATAATATCCCACTAGGAACCTAAAAAAACTATATATATACATACATATATATAAATATATATATATATATACATATATATATATATACATATATATATATATATACATATATATATATATATATATATATATATATATCAATTTAAATGTTAAAATTATGGGGCATTCCAAATGGGTTTTAACATAAAAAATTGTTCAGCTAGGTAATTACTTGAATAAACCAGGTTCATAATTGAATTCTTAAAAATAGTAAAAAAATATAAAAATATTAAAAAAGAGTTAATATATAAATTCAAAGGTAAAATTAATCATTATCAACCTTTATTTTTACTTAAATACTCATTTATCTATTTTTGGCAAATCAATTTTGAAACGACTTTGCACCTACTGAAAAAGAAAATCATGGGCAAAAATTTACAAAAAGCCTTTGGAAATAGATAAACCCAAAGTCATCAGGATGGGTTAATAAAATAATGGTTATATATAATTATTACAAAATAATGAGGCTATATCTTACAAGTTTCTATTTTATAAATTTCAAGCTCGAATAATAATTTTGAGCATGTTCCTAAACCAATTTGGTTTGATTTCCAACTAGGAAAATCATAATATAAACTTACACTGGAACTTATAAAGGTACCTTCCTTCACTCATTATTCAAAATAACAATATTAGAGGATGATATATCTATCTATGTGCTTTACACATTATAAATTAAGTCCCAAGTTTATTTGTACTTCACTAACACAATTCCATAAATGGCTTGCCATGATAAACCTACCCAATTGGGTTTCCACACTACTTAATCTATCATAATCAAATTATTTATTCCAATAAAATAGTGATAATCCATTTTTTTTTACATTAATTCAAATAGGCATTAATATATAATTTAATGATTGACCACAGGGGTCTAAAACTCATATGCAACTAACCACTCAAAGACCTGATCTCAAAATTGTCATCAAGGATAAATTATGAATACACTTAAATTAAGGGAAATTTTTGAATAAAATGATGATATAATAATATATTAATGTTTTCATAATATCAATTAAACATTTAATGTTTGATGAATACTCAATCCAAGTGGGACCTATATCAGTGTTTTCAAGGTAGTCATGATAAAGAAAAGGTCTCTTATAAGGTTTCCCCTATCTTTTGATATAAAGCAATTTAATGAGATTCATCATAGAATTTAAAGTTAATATTATTATTATTTATTTATTTTACTATGAATTTTTCTCATTATGAATGTGCTCACATTGACCAAATAACTTTATTTACTTGATTAAATTGGGGACATTTCATATAGCAAAACTAAGTAGTTTCAATTAATTGTACAACATAAACTATTATTTAAATAGTAAGACGATTAAGGATAGACGGTTAATCATTATTAAAAATTATTTTGATACTTACACATTCTAAATAATACAAATTCGTTTTTTCCTTTCTCCAAAATATTCCTCTATTTACCATTATACATTTACCTAGTTATCCTTCTATTTGTTAAGAAAATTAGATACCTTATATTATTTTTACAAATTTATATAAAAAATAAGTTTATAAACTTTAATATTCAATACCATTATAAGAAGATAAATTTTCAATAATATGATATTTCCTAATTCTTTATTAACAATGAAAGGAATATTATACAATTTTCTTCATTCACAGTCTAGATAACAAAGCTACAATTACAAAGACAAAGTTCTATCATTATGCCACTTCACAAATATTCCCACAACTACATCCTACACTAAAACATAGGAACAAGTGTAAACTTACGTTGAACAAGTAAAGATGCCCTCACAAACTCCTCTTTCATTTTCAAAGGTCATAAACAA
>JARHVA010009924.1:12500-77500 GCA_037957365.1 Torreya grandis
GGTTTTCACCAAAATTATTATTTAAGAATGATCATAGCACTTGTATATAAAGGTTCTCAACTAACTCTAACCCCCAAGTGTAGTTAAGCTAGGGTTAGTGTTGGGTGTACAAATGTAATTAATGATGGATTTATTATGTATTTATAGGGGCATGGATCAACATTCTTGATTTTTATGAAATTTATGTTGACATTTTGGAATTATTTACTTTGAGGATGATGACATCATCATGACCTCATTTTTTGTTAAAAAATATTTTTTATAAACTATATATTCACTAATTCAACATGAAATTTTTACTTAAGAATTTAGTTTGATTTACTTGGTTAATTAATTTTGTTTAGTCCTTTGGTCATTTCAAGAATTGGGTTAAGTACCCCACTTAATTGGTAAAAAATGTTTATTTTCTTGGTCACAAGCTAATTAGGATGAATTCTTGAGAGGTTATCATTTTGTACATGGTAATATGTCAAATATGGATGTATTGACATAATTTTGGGAATTACATCTAATTTGTATTTGAATTTTTAATGTTCATTGATTTATAGGCTTAATTTGCATAGTTTGGTAGAAATCAATCTGAAGTCCATTTAGACATGGAATTTGCTGAAATTGAGTGTCTACATTTTATCCCTATTTGAGTTGTCATTTTAATACATAGGAAAGGTAATGTATTCTAAAATCATGAAAAAATTATTACGTAAAAAAATGAAGAGAATTATTGAATAATGATGATCTAAACATATTTTTTGGAAGCAAATCATACCCCTTTGAGGGAGTGATCAAACCATAATATTAATAGACGGTCCCTTGAAAAAAAGCAAGAAAAAAAATTAAATTAACCCATGGATGAGATTAATCCAATTGAGCTAATTCTTACACAAATTTATTTAAAATGATAATAAAATTAATGTGTTGAGAACCATAGGTTATTATGATCCAACATCTATAGGTTCATGCCCTAAAGGATGGTCTATATTGAGTCATTGTCTTTCCCTAATAGGGAGTATTTTATTGTGACAAATTTATTATGTCACAATAGGTCAAATTAACAAGAATAACTAAAGTATATAAATTATGATAGATTAAAGATGAGTAGGTGCAAACATAGGTAAAATGGTATAATGACTTTTCAAAGACTAAAGAACCCAAAAACAACCAAGCACACAATGATGTGCAAAGTGATGAAATAAATAATTGGAAAAAGATAGTGATAATTATATGCAATTAAAAATGCATCATGTCTATAAATCAATCCTATCTTAGAGAACATAAAGTATATCTACACTTTCAATTGGGAATATATTGTTTAAATAGGAGCATGACCAATATGGAGATCCACTAGACCCGATTAGGGGATCACTTGTCACAATACACCATGCTATGAAGGATTACAAAGCCTACAGTCTAACAAAATCATGCAACAACCTTGAAAAAGTCCTAGGTTTTGATATTCACTCTATTTTAATAAATAAGAAAGTAAATCTAATCTAGTATTCACCAAAGCTTGTGGCACAAAGTGGGCATTAGAAACAAAAAAAATTAAACTAAACATGTATAGAAGACATATACTCATGTCAATGTATACTGAATCCTAATGCATGGAACAGAAGCACAACTACATTATCTATCTACTCTTATACAAGAAAAATAAACTTTGGAATACTTACCTTTGAAGATGAACCTCCTAAGCCTCAATCTCTCCCTTGGCCAAGGTTCTTTGTAAGAGATTTTTGTGTTATGTAAGGATAATAAAGATAAATCATCTATAGGATACACAACCTATCTATCCATCCAAAAGACTTATCCACAAGGCAAGATTTGTATTTCTAAATAAAGTATGGAACCCTAAGCTTCATTACTCAAGTAGAATGGTCAATAATCAGATGTCCATTATCACTTATTCTTCTTCATTTATCTATTTTGAAATGGTTGAAAATTAAATTATATGTATAGTTGGATCTTTCCCTAAATAATTTAAAATATGTTGGTTATACATGGTCTACCAGTCGACCCTATATGTTTTTGAGAGATAAATCACTAGGTCTTAACCTAGGTTGGCTGAATGAGTAACAAAACTCTCAAGTGAAAATACCTAAAATTATTATGGGGTTAACCTAGTCAACCCTATATAGTAATTAGAGGATAAAAACTATACAAGATCAACCTAGTTGACCTAGTATAGTTAGTTGATGAAAGGGGGTCAAGGCAAAAAAAAGGAGGATAATGATATGACAAATATTTGGAATGGGTAAAAATAAGAATAATAAGCTTAGGGTAAATAGTTTTAGGACACAAGTGTGTAGATGGAAAGTGTAAAAAGGGACAACAATCTTGCAAAGCACCAATGGTCTACCCACCCCTTTCCTGGTGCACCCATCAAGGCATGCACTTAGAGGGATTGAGACTCGATGGCTTCCTGAAAGTTAAAAAGTATTAGTAATGGGTAAAATATTGAAATTATTATGTATATACATATGATTCACTTAAATCTCATCATGTGTCACATGAGTGCAACATGAGATGGTGCTTCATGAATAAAACATGATAACATATAATTTTGATGCTAATCAAAAGGTAGTAAGTAGTAAATAAGATAAATAAAAAGACAAAATTGAAAAACACATACCTTTACTTACCTTAGTGTCATAGATAAAGAAGTAGACTACAAGAGAAGTGAAGGCATCCAATGTGAATAACACTAGGTGAACCTGTAGAAGTTAGTGTCAAAAATAGCCAAAAATCTAAAGTTTTGGAAGATAGGCATATAATAGTGGAAAATATATGAGGTTATTATAAAAAAATTGAAAAATTGGATTGTTAACATAAGGCTATAATATTTAAGGAAAATTAATGAAAAATTATTGTAAATAAATGACAAATTATTATAGAACATAGTAAATCACATTGGAAAGCATGGAAAAAATAAATTTTAAATAGGAATGCAAAACATACAAAATCACATTGGGAAGTATGTAGAACATAAATGACAAATGAAATATCCATGTAAGAAAAATTGAAGAAAGATATGTAATAAAGTGAAAAGTAATATCATGTAAAATAGGCAAAAATAAAAACATGAAAGACTAAAAATGAAACGTAATTAAAGGTGTGAGACAAATAGGAAGAAGTCATACATAAATAGAAACATGTAATAATGGAAAATGTCATATGTAATATAAGTTAAGTCCACAAAAATAAAATCAGAACATGATGGAGAAATGAAAATCAAAAAGTTTTAAAGGATGAAAACTCAAATGTAGTGTTTGTTCTAAGATGTAATGTAAGAAAACATAACTGCTTAATGGCATGATTACTATGACAATGAGATGGTGTGGAAATTAAATGGTGTATGTGTGTAATCCATAATTTCTCAAATATGTTGTTTTACCCTAAGGATATATAAAGTTGAAACAAATTAATGCTATCATGTTTGTAACAGGTGATGAAGAAGGAATTTAAAGAAGAGGGAAAATATATTTAGAATCATAATTTGTCTGTCAAGGAGAGAAAATGAAATGGTGGAGGGAGAATTAAGAAAAAACCAAGGTAAAGGAACTCTTTATCAATGTTAAGACACGCAAATTAGGTTCATCAAAATAAGAAGACTTTTGACTTTAAGGACTATGAAGAACTTCTCATAGCTATATAAGCCTTAGGCCAACAAATGGAATATATAGATCATCCCATGAAGGCTATATGCAAAAAATTAAAATGGACCTACCTTATCATAATTTGTTCTCCATTCCTCAATACCCCTTATATATCCATTGATCTACTATAAATATTGGGTACTCTCATGAGAAAGTAGGTATCACTAAAATATTTTTTATTCTCTTTTTCTAATCTACTAGACTATCATACCCCAATGGACCGTGGATCTAGGATTACTGAGTTTTGAGATGGGATCTCACTCATCATAACCCATAATAAGGTTATTATATATAGGTACATAATGAATAATGAGGTCCTTTGAGGGAGGAGTCGAAGTGCATTGGAATTTATGTTGGTAAGATGAAGAAGGATTAGAACAAGGTTGTAAATTATGTTGTGATGATGAAGTAGCTGGTTCAAGTTGATTTTTATAATTGGTAAAAGAATTTTTAGTATAAATTTCATTATCATTACTGTTAGAAGATGACACAAGATTGGAAGAAATAGAATGGAAAGTGTTATCCAAGAGAGAATTAGAAATTAGATCATCAAAAGTAATAAGATCATTTTTTCCCAACTCATTTAAATGATTTGGAGAGGAATATTGGATAACATGATATGTTCTAGATGAAGGAGGAATGTAGATAGGTTGGTAATCTACAAAATCAACCACCCTTTGCATATTAGTCATCTTAACCACATTTTCTTTAGAAGTGGGTTCAATAAGACTTTATACATTACTGGTGGGAGGGGTGGCTTTATCTTGATTATCTTGGATAGGTTGATGATTACGAAGAGGGTTTTTGTAAATATCTAAATGAGAATTGGATTGGTTCAAGGTTTGATTTTTATCATGTGATTTATAATCCTTAAAAGTAATTTCATAAGGTTGTTGATGCTTTTGAATGATAGAATTATTATCAAAATTAGGACCAAGAAGAAAGTCTATAGTTAAAATATGAAGTTGTCTATAGGTGTCATGAGAATAAACCCAACTAACATGAAACCAAAAAAACTTATTAGGATCATATCAATATTTCATAGGATGGGTAGGGTCAAGTTCTTATGGAAGAGGCCTAGGTAGACACTTAAACAATTCAACTGAGGATAGAGGTTTATGAGCATTAATGTTGTTTGGTAAAGATTAGTGAAGATTTGTATAATGTTGTTAAGGAGGAACTAATTTTGATGAAGGGGTAGGAATGATAGCTTGAATATTGTAAATGGAGTTATAAGAATCTATGACACCATCATTGGTAACAATGTGATTTTTATTATTAAGTAAGAGATCAGGACCCACAAAAGGTTGGGCTGGCTTAAATATATTCATAAGGAAATCTTGTCATTTATCTTGGTCAATAGCCTCCTCCAATATACATGGAGAGAGAGTGAGGACCTAATATTGAAGTTTAAGAAAAATGGCATTGGTAAAGATATGGAAAAGGTTATAATCAACCATGTTATGTTCATATTTGTTTGACAATGTTTTCCACCTTTTAACAAAGGCTTTGGAAGTTTCATTTTTAATTTATTTGAAATTTATGAAGTGGGAAAAAGTGTTTTTGGGAAGATGACTAGTTTGGATATCTTGAACTGAAGCATTCAAAAAATCTTCCAAACTAGTAATGGAATGAGTTCTAAGTTGGCTGTACCATTCCATGGCATCACCTATGAGATTTTTTCATAAGAGTTTGGTAGTGGTAAAGGTGTTTAATTTGACCCAATCCTTATAAAGATTTATAAATGTTTTAAGATGAAGGGTGGGATCAATTAATCCATTATAATAAATTATAGGTGTGATACCTCCTATATCAATTTTATCAATTTTATTAGTGATAGGTTCATTTTGGAGATGCTTAATGGTTTTGTTAACCAAAAGAGGTTAAGGAATGAGATTTCTTTGAGAATATCAAAGGTCAAGAGGGGGACCATTATATTCAAGTGTGTCCCAAGCCATTGGTTGAGGATGAGATTGAAGATGAAGAAGGTGGTTTTACATTCTCATAGTTTGATTTATTTTATGAGCTTGAAAGGTATTCATTTAATTGAGTGTTTGTAACAATAATTGATGTGTTTTATTAGCATTATTCGAATCATAAGAGGTGGTATTAGTGTCTTGGGTACCACTATTGGTGTTGGTAGGAGCTTGAGAGGAATTAGGAGAATTTGAGGCACTAGTGTACAATTTTGCATGTGTATAAAAATATGGACTAGTGAATGGTTAAGAAGAATAAGAAACACTAGTATCATGATTACCTTAAATAGAAACTAATGCACTAGTAGAAGGATTAAGGATAGTGGATCTTATGAGAGATCCACTATATATATAACTTGCCATGTTAGTGGATATAATAGGTTTTGAGGTTTAAAAATTTAGAGAAGAAGAGGTCATGGTATGAGAAGGGGTCATAATCAAAAGAAGAGGCTGAGAATCAAAGAAAGTGGTATCCCTAATCTATTTGAGAATGTAGGAGTAGCTGAATGAGACTCTTTGGACTGACTACTACTTATAAGATTGTAAATAGTAGAAGAATCTTTTCTTTGATGTTAAGGAAATTTAGAGATAAATAAGATAATTTCATGGGTATACTCTAGTTATGGTTGGTATTATAAAGAGGAGAGGATTACACTATGAAGAGGTATTAGGAGAGGTCCCATAGTTCATTATGTGAGTGGAAATATGAACATTAATATCATCAAAAAGAAGATCCCTACTTTATCTATGGGAGACCCCATGAGGATTTGTAAAATTCATCATGTTTATTGACTATAACTCACTATTGTCATCAAGTAGAAAAACCATTATTAAGGGAAAGAAATATAGTTGATAAATCAAGGAAACAAAAAATGATAAAAATAGTACAAGGTCAATTGGGTTGACCTATCACAAAAATAGGTTATAAAAATAGTACAAGATTGATTGGGTGGATCTAGCATAGTAAATAGAGGCTATAAAAAGAGTAAATATGGTCTACAAATAGTATAGGGTTGACTAGGTCAATTCAATACAGTGAGTAAAGGATAGAAAAAGGTACAAGTTTGAGTACGTTGCTCTTCTATAGTATGTAGGGAAAATTAAAAAACCCATAATATATTGTGAACTAAAATAAGATAAAATTTTCAAGTAATTTGAAAATAAATAATAGAAGGGAAACAAATTATCAATTGGATTAACGTTGGGAAACCCAATTCAGGCACACAACACAAAACCTTGTACCAATGCTAGCTAATGCAAGTTTTTACAATATAAAATATAATTGAACCAAGATCAAGAAATCAATTTAGAAAGAAAATAACTAACTAATTGGTCAACTTGAGTGTTTATAATATTATTAGGATATGTTTTTAAAAGTGATGGGAAGTTGGTTATAAGTAAGGAACTATATATCAATATAAGGATAGTTTTAGGTAGTTTGGGATAAAAGGGATTTGTAGTGGTAATGATATAGGTTTGGTATTAGGGCCTACCCCTCACTTCACATAATGTAGTGATAAGGATGTCAGGTGCTTAGCTATAATATACCATTAACCATGCTTTATACTTGACTTGAACATCAAGTCAACTTTCCCCTTGGTGATGAAATCCAAGTAGATTGGCCTTGGGTAGTCAAATGTTAAAATTATTGCTTAGATTTTGTGATTTGTTCATGTGTGTATAAAATATAAAAAATTGAAACTAAATGATTAATTTAAAACCACCAAATTAATATATGTGATCTATTTTAGGCATGCAAGAAATAAGAAATGAAAGTGTGAGCTAATTACTAGAATATAAGTTTAATTCCAACTTTGAAATAAGGTACCATATTGATATAGTTAATAATATATGCAAAAAATACATAACATGTTCAACAAGGTCAATCTTATAATATGGAAATAAAGTCTAAAAATGAACAAGGTTGACATAGTCGACCCACTTATCCAAATAACACACAAAATAGAGAACTGGATTGATAGGGTCGATCCAATTGACTATGTTGGGATAATTTTAAAGACTACAAAATATAAAAGGAAAAACTATAAAGAAAGAGAGAGAGATAGAAAGGAACCTTTGTGGATCAGATATGTAGAGAATGAAGATTATCCTCAAGAACCTTGATATATGCTTGTAGATTTTGTTAACTAGGTCAATCAAGATTTGTAGAAATTTATTGATGAGTTCTTGAAAATGTACAGGGCTGACTGGTAGACCTAGTAGTCTAGACTAGATGTTTTGAAAGTCTCAAACTTATATTGGGTTAACAAGGTTTATTTAGTAGCCTATACTTGAAAACTTGTGAACAAAAATTAGAACTAGGTCAATGTAGTTAACCTAGTATGACAAATATATGATAAAAATAAGGATGAAAAAGAATGAAAAAAAGTGAAAAAATTATGCAAGGGTTAGTTCATTTTAGCTTCACCAGAATGTATGCAATAAAAAATGCATCATGTTTATAAATTAATCATGGTTTTAAAAATATAGAGCATACCTACACTTATAATTGGGAATAAATTTGTTAAGTGGGAATATGACCAATATGGGGATCCATTGGACTTAATTTGTGTATCACTTTTCACAATAGACCATGATAGGAAGGTTACAACTAAGAACAATAAGCATAGGGTAAATGGTTTTAGGATACAATTGTGTATATGTCAAGTGGAAAAAGGGACAACAATCTTATAAAGCACCAATGGTCTATCCACCCCTTTCCTAGTGCACCCCTTAAGGTGTACACTCAGATAGATTGAGCTTTGATGAGTTCTTATAAGTTACAAAGTGTCAATGATTAGTAAAATTTTAAAAATATTATGTGTATACAATAATGATATTAGTTGATTTGAACTGAGATATATAATGTATCCAAGCACTTCTTACATAGTCCAAATAGACCTCAGGTCAATGTAATTCTCTTAGAAACATAAGAAAATTAATTTATGAATATAATATAAGAATAAAAATTTACCAATGTGCATGATTCAATTATACCTATCAGTGTGGAGATGCACATCCTTATTAGAATTGATCTAGAATGGGCAATTGGTTTTGATTTGATCAAGTGAAAAGGGATGATTATGAAAGTGAATAAGGAGAATTATCATTGCACCATTTCTTATAATATCACCTATCTATTATTTAATTTTCCATGTGACATTATGCACCATAACTATAAACAAATCATGGTAATATTAGACATCATAAGCATATGCTTGACTCCCTATCTAATAGATAAATGAAATCAATGCATCAATTATAAAAACCATGATGATAATGTTAGCATATGAATATAGATGGAATCAACTAAAATACACAAGGAGTCATCATATGAATGTGCATGTACTGAGTCAAGGTAACAACAATGAAAATAAATAAACATGCAAATAAACAAACAAACAAACAATCAAATAAACATACACAAAGATTAAAAATAAAAGTAATATAAGTCATCTTATCATTAACCAAGTCAATACCAATGTGTGAAGGGTCAATGCACTAATGAAAATATGGTTGTCCAAAGCAAGGCGATATGCAAGGGAATGACATATGGGAATAAGATATCCTTTTATAATCTACAAGATTTGATTTTACCTAATGTGGCCAATTCTATGAGCTTGGCCTAAAAGTGTGAATTTGATGGTGCCCCTAAACAAGGATACATGAAAAGGGAAGGACACACCCTCAAATATAATTGGTCTAAAAGTGTGAATGTGAACCAAACACGCATTTTCCCCTATAGTGCAAGTTTTTCAAGGACATATTCCAATAATTTATAAAATAATTATAACAAAGATTCACATGCCCTAAAGTGAGAGGATTAAGGATTTTTTAATAGGTTTAAGACAAGACAATTTTTTTGGATTTTGGGGCTTTATATCTCTCTAGGATATTGTAAGTCATTTTAAAATGTTTAGGTTTTTATGGCTTTATATCTCTTATGGATTTTATAATCCCTTTCCTATTTTTATGAGTTTTTCAAAATGTTTCAAATGTTGGTGGAATGTTTTTGGAATTTTTGGGTATCTTAATGTATTAGAGATTAATAATATGCAAACAATAATTAATCATAAAATAATGAGAGTGTAGCTTAAGTTGTTTGTAAAATGGTGAGAGTGTGGCCTTAAGGGTGGCTAAGATGACCTCCAAAAACATTGATCATTTTCTACGTAGTCCAAAATATACCTTAAATAATTATAGTTCACCCTATAGTGAAGAATACAACTAAGTAATAGTAGGTTGGGAATAGGAAAATGGCAAAGGTATGAATAATGGTAAGGTAAGCTAAATGTCAAGGAAAATTATTCTATTATACCTTATAATGTGGAGATGCACATTTAGATTAGCATATGATACATCTAGAATGGTCAATGTGTTAAAGTACTAGCCCACACCCCTTCTAAATAATTACTCTATCAAGAACCTACTACTAATATAAACTCTAATTATATTGTTGTGATCTTCACTGGTTGTTGATTTTATTTCCTCTAAACCTCTAGATAACGTGTCGTAATATTATCAATGAAGGAAAGTGCATCTGAGGATGGTAAATGAGGATAGGCATATGATAAATGGTCTAATTCAAAAATATAATATTGGTCTTAAATGAATAAATTGATCATAATGGAATGTATAATAGTCTAGGGGTAAACGGAAATCTATATTTACAGTCACACACAATGTTGTTAATTCCTAATTTGACATAATTTTTATTATAGCAGGGTTGAAAGCTTATATTTATACTCTCAATAGGGCCAAATGATTTTTTTTTTGTTTGGACCTAAAATATGTGGCAATTTGATTATGATGTAAATTCAAATATATATTGATGTGGACTTTAATAATGTCTTCATCAAGTAATGAATAAATGTTGTGTTGAGTTATTAGCACCTTACATAGGTTTCCACCAATAAAGTTGTCTTGATTATCCCATAGCACCTCTAATAAGGTTTCATTGAGGATTATTGACCTTTGAATTTGATTATATTCTAGTACCTCAAACAAGGTTTCACTAGAAGATGTTAAGTTTGGAATTTGATTTCCCCTAGCACTTGTGAAAAGGTTTCACTAGAAGATTGTTCTTCTTCTACATGAATTTAGTCTTAGTCCCCTTGATTTTTTTTAACTAGTATGTTTCCATGGAATCAATTCAATAATGTGTGATTCTATTGATCCCAACTAATGCTTATGGGATATGGAACACCAATATAATGGTTATGCTGATTGGTGTCAATGAAAAGTGGAATGGTAATAGAATGGTAAAAGGTAGCACAATCCTCATAGAGGATACTAAAATAACATGTCAATTATAAATAAAATGTCCTCAATAACCATTAAAACATCACAACTATCCACTAATCTTAAAGTTGATGCTAACTCAAAGAACTTTAAATATGATGTTGAGATTGACATTGATTCTACTTCTAATGTATATTTGGCTCTAAAGATGTCATGTTGAATGTTTAAAAATAAATGAGTAATGGATTAGTGTTTAACAATGGTTTATTCAGATATAATTTTATCAAATATGGATTATTTGTCAGAAAGATAGCTTTGGTCAAAGGGATTTGGACTTTAATTACTTAGAATAGAACCTAAGTTTATAGGATCAAAATTTGTAGGTAGTCAAGCACTTATTTATAAGAGTCGTAAAAAGAGATAATATTTGTTTTCAAACATGTATCATTCAAATTTGGATCAATCTTGATCTATCTATGGAATTAAAATAATATACTCATGCTTAAGAAGAGAATCTTTAGAAATTAGTTCATTAAATATGGGTTCAACAAAGATTCACTTGTCAGAGTGAGGTTCATCAAAGATAAGGGAATGGTCTATATGTGGCTCTATTTTAGTTTATTCAACAATGATTATATTGTTGAATTTAGGCTCCTAAAAGATAAAGGAATTGTTTAAATGTGATCTATCAAAGGTTGACTCATCATGAATAGGTGTTTTAGTAAAAACATCGAGGATTATTTGGTTGTAATAGTCTTGGCTTACTTTTATTAGTTTAATATAATAATGCTTGGGAAGGGGAACATAATGTATCTAAATTAAGTAGTTATTAGACATAAACATACTTGGGTTATCAATAGATAATGGCCTTTGGATGGGTAATGATTGGATATGTTTTGGCTTGAAGACAATATTAGTTATTGGAGTTAATTCCTATTTCAAAATAATGTTATTCAATTGAGCATTATTACTCAAATATTCAATCTCAAAAATATGATTCTTAAACTGACTTGATCTTGATAATTTCCCCAAAGAAGGTGGTATCATAATATGAAAATTGGAATGGTTTGGCTTGGAAATTAAAAAATAGCACACGAAGGTCAATCTAAGCACTTAATAAGAAATTAACTAAAATAAGGGTGAGCTTGGTACTCAATGAGAATGTGCCCAAATAGGGGTGGTTTTAGTAGTTACAATAAATTTGGCATAAATATTTAAAATCAACCCTAATTTAGTATTCAAATGGCTTGATAATAGGCATGTGGGTTAAAAATAACCCTCCTTTATATTTTTTTAGATCATGATTAGTACATGGATTCAAATCTAAAGAATAATTAGTTTGGAACGTGAGTTCTAAATGAACCTAAATTTGGCATGGTTTAAAATGTGATTCAAAAGGAACCCTGATTCTAGCATGGGTTTCTAATTTAATTAAAATACTTTATGTTCGTAAAAGGTCTATGTTAAATTCATTTTTAACCTTAGTCAAATTGAACTTAGAACTTATAACTTGTTTTATTTTGTAAATGGTTTGGAATGAAATGGACTTGGTCTAGGTTTGACATGAAATTGGAAAGGGATTAGGATTGGGTTTAACATGAAATAAAAGGCACATTCATTCTAAGTGAAACCTGGGAATAAGTTAAAACATGGTTTTGGCCCTAAATGAGACTCTATCTAGGAAAAGGTCTTTAAGTCAAACTAAAAATTGATGTAAATTACACAACCTAAGCACAAAGAGTTAAAAAACTCAAGCCCAAGTTTTAGGAAAGACTCAAACATAAACCAATTGATTTTAGATTTGAGCTTTGAAAGAAGGGTTTCAAACTTGGTTTGAGAGAATTGGATTTTTGAATGATCAATGGTCTAGACCAAAATGGTTAGCATAACAACATCTTTTATAAAATTTAAGGCACAAATTATCTTATTCAATTCTTTGGTCTAGGGAAAAAGGTCTTTCAAATTTGGGCAACATAACACTTCTTAATGGGAATGGTGTAAATATCAAGTGATTTCATCTTTTTAATTGTTTGTTTATATGAAAAGTAATTTTAAACTCAAAATTCAAGTAAAGAATAAGAAGAACCTAAGGGCATGATCCTATACTAAACTAACATAAGGTGTTTATACTATTTTCCAAACTTCTATTGATATACTAGTTCTTGAAAGGAATTAATTTTTAATCCAATAAATAAAGAGCACATTTAGATATAATTTTTTAATCCCCCTATATCTTTAAAGAACTTGTACATGGCATGGAACTTAGAGAGCAAAAACATCTCAGTATTAGTGGGATAATCGGTAGCAAGTGGGGTCAAATAATCTAAATTTTTTTATGGGACTTATAAATGGTCCACAAGTGCCTAAAAACACTTGGGAATTATAAATATCCATTAATGTATTTAAACCTTATAGAGTTTTAGGAAAGGGTCTTATCCCTTTCATAATAACTTTAGCCATAAATTCTTAGTGAAGTTTGATGTCTAGATTACCGCATTATTAGAGACCCCTTCCAACTATTAAATTTAACCATTAAACCTCTATCCCAATGCATAGTATGCTCAATTTATATACACCATCAAATAATTTAGGTTGGAATGATTTTGGGAGATGAAACCCAAGGTCAATTCCTACCTAATTAATTTTCAAGGAGGTGATGAATCCCTCTCATAATCCAAAAAATAAAAATAAAAATAAAGAACTCAATCATTTATAAGTCATCCAAGTCCCTAGGAATAAGGACATAGCATACATAACATTTCTTGTGGTAGACTCAAACAAAAAAGTAAAACTATGCATTTTTGGTCACCCAAGTTCCCTAAAGGGTACAAGGGGACAACATAGGTGCAAGATCTTTCTAAAAAAAAACTAAACTAGTGTTTTTCAAAAATAAAGAACAAAAAGGAAATCAATCTTCATATATCTTAGTCTATATGTGAATTTTCTTTGTGAGAACCTATTGGAAACATGATTAAAATTTGGCCTTTATTTGAAATATTGAAAAGACAAAAAGGAAATTTATTTGAATTTTTTTGAAAAAACAAAAGAAAGATGTGAAATGAGTTTCAAAGCACCAAAATTTAATGTGAAATAGACCTGTTAATGAGTTAGACTTCTTCTCCTTTACTTAATACCTTGAATTAAACATTAGATCACTGATTTGTGCTTGATTAGGTTGCATAAACAAAGCAAAATTTTGAATTTTGGAAGTCTTAGGTTTTCTATCTTAGAGCAATGTCATCATTTACCAAATAGATAAAAGTCATCTATTTATATAAGAACACAAAATATAGGAACTTGGTGAAGTTGCTAATTAGTAGGGCTAAAATCACTTATTATAACTAGTAAAGTAATTTTTTCTTTGAAAAGGCAAAGTCACCAAATTCTTAAAATATTGTTTTTAGGTGTAGTCACTAATTTCTCAAACCAAAGTAACTTCCCTAAGAAGGTTTTAGATAAAAGTCACTGATTGTACGTGAAGTCCCTATTTTTAGGCAAAGTCACTGATACACAGTGGAAAAGTCATTAGTTTCCCTAAAAATACAAGAACCATAAAACAAAAAAAGTGGAAAAGTCACTAATTTCTTGGGTCAAAGTCATCAATTAGAAATCAATAATAACATTAAAATTTTGGAGAAAAAGAGCCAAATCTAAGGTCTAAAATGAGTTTTTCTTGTCTCTTAAGAGGTCAAAAAATTCTCTTATGATGAGTGTGTGGAGTGTGGTCCCATTGGGCATGCCAATATGTATCATAGGATTATCAGGATGATGTTAGTTTCTATTTTTATTGAATAAATAAACACTCAATGAAAACTATCATTCCAAGAATAAGACCTAGGGTGAGAAATATAACAAATAAGAAAAAAAGCAACAAGAGACAAAATGACACCTTTACCTTTCTTGACAATCTAAAATGATTATTGGCATGAAAGTTAGATTGTGATTGAATTGTGAATAATGGAGTCTTCATCGACACTAATTATTCATGGGAGGAATCTCCCCTCATTCACATGTGGTTTGGCTTTGGCATGAATTATTTATGTAAAACTACTCTTGCAAATTCTGCATAGTAAGTGTGCACAAAAATGTTGTTTAGGAATGGTCATGGCACTTATATTTATAGTTTTTAAACTAATTATAACCCAAGTGTAGTTAGGTTAGGGTTAGTGTTGGGAGTCCAAATGAAATAAATTATGTATTTAATTATGTATTTATGGAGGCAAGGTTCAACATTTCTAAAATTTATGGCATTTATGTTGATATATTATGATTCTTGACTTTGAGTATGATGACATCATCATGACCTCAATTTTTGTTGAACAATTATTATTTTTATAAATTACATATTCACTAACTCAAAATGGAGTGTTTAATTATGCATTTAATTTTATTTTCTTAGTTAATTAGTTATGCTTAGTCCTTTGGTCATTTCAAGAATTAGGTTAAGTACCCTACTTACTAGTTCAAAATTTCATTTTTTTTGGGTCATAAGATGACTGGGGATGAACTCATGAGAGGGTATTATTGAATATAAGGTAATTCCCAAAACAAGTATGTTTTGACATAATTATGGGCACTTACGTCCAATGTGTAAACAAATTTTGGATGTTTAATAATTTATAGGCTTAATTTACATAGTTTGGTAGAAATCAGTCTAAAGTCCATTTAGACATGAATTAACAAAAGAGTGTCTATGATAAGATTTGAATGTGCCTCTTAATATATATTTAATCTAATGAATATAATTCATGGAGTTTATTATGTCGTGAATACCATCATGTGCCCACTTAGCAGTAAGTATAAATTTTCCAAAAAAGTTAGCACAGGGAAGACCTATGGATTGGATGTAGCTCAGTGTATCCCAAACTTTTAGTATGCCTTCAGGGAATATTCAAACTTGGATTCATATTAATCATCATTTTCAAAATATTTCAGCACCAAGTTGATGGCCTTGAACATCTCATTATAGTGTTTGAAATGTAGCACGTTGTCCCTATACTCAAGCTCAGCTTTGGGGTTGGAAGAAGAAGATGAAGCCATTAAAAATGGGGTATCTCTCTTATGATAATGATTTATAAGAGAGGGGGACTAGAGAGGGCATAAGAATTTTAAAAAATAATAATTAATATTGAAAAACTAGGAGTAATATTAGTAAATGATCTCACTTAGAGGCACTTATAGAGATCCACAAATATCTCATGTATTTATGTCACATGGAAGCTCACTTACCATGAACTCTAATTTTAGTTGGTGGCCAAAAATTTTGATCAATTTCCTAATTTGGACATAAACTCTATGATCCCCAACATGTTTGCTTGTTAGATTTGGCAATTATGATGCAATGATCACATTTTACCAATTAGGGCCCAATTCCCCATATAATTAATGCTAAGCATGTGATAGGCACACATTAATTTAATTTTAGTGTCATCCTTTGTAATATATCTCATGTGTATGTTAATCACTCATTAGTAGTAGGAGTAGGAGTAGCTAGTTAGAGGAGTGATATAATGTGTGGCATAATTTAATTGGCCCTTTAAGTCTAAATGTTATTTGTTTTTATTGCTTGGGTATTCTTAGAATTTTTAAGTGGCATGGTCTAGTAGGTCAGGCTCCCCCAAGTTCTAACACCTCTATCATTTTTAGGAGACTGATAGTGAGCTGTGTGGCATATTTTTATTTGCTTGGATCCTCTTAGGCTCTAACATCACTTTGAAAACTGAGGAATTGATGCATCTGACATTATGGCCATCTGATTAGTTGAGCTTTTGTATCTCTAGCCATTGGGGCCATATAACATGCTTTGATTTGGTCAAGCTCACCTAGGCTCTAACATCTTTGTTAAGACAAAGAGATTGCCCATTTTAATATCAAGAAGATCTAATTACTCATGGATCTCCTAAGATCTGACATCTCTATTAGTACTAAGAGACTAACATACTCTAACAATTAGAACCACATGGTATTTCTTGATTTGATTGCTCAATTTACAAAAATCCAAAAAAAGAGACTAAGTAAAAAAGGAAATACATGTAATTAAATATGAATTACATATTATTCAATGCAATTATATAAGTCACCACATAAGAATTTGGGAAACTAAGATTCTAGGAGATTGAGACTTTGGGAACTTTAGAATGATTCTAAATCTACATATTAGAATGTTATTATAATAAAAATATAATAAGAATGATTTTTCACTATTCTATTTAAGATATGATAAATATTCAACTATGATTAAACTTAGAATTTTTTTTGGTGGGTCCTAATAGGGATCAAATGCCAATATGGATACAATAGATGCATGGTGAATCTAGGATGAAACTTAAATTCTAGGTTTGAAAAAGAAAGATGCTGACCAAGGAGAAGCTAAAACTTTAGAAACCTCAAATTTGAGAAACTATAAGTAGTGCTTCCCAACTTATCAGAAGAAGGGGTATGGTGGCCATAATAAATTGTAACTTTCATAGGGAAAGTGGTGCTAATAACTTATAACCCAAGTTTTAAACCTTCATTCATGCATAAACAAAGACTACAAACAAATCCTTAAACATAGATAGATAAATAAGGCACTAAATTCATATGTATAAATTGAAATACTAAGATTTATAGCTAGAAAAGACCATCAATGTGTGTGAGAGATGTCAAGTTTATGCTCTGTTTCATTCAGATTTCACTTAGACAAGTTTAGATCAAGTTGGGTATGAGAACTTATGAAAGCAAAATTGATTGGTTAGATGGCTTGGATAGGAATGGTATGGTAATTAATATAATATCAACAAAGCATCCATATCTCTGATAAATATACCTCTAGTCCCCTTCAATGCCTTCGTCCACTTATATCAAGGTTAGAAATCTTGCAAAGGGAGGTTTCCTGAAAAACCCTTTGAGGAAGACTCTTAACTTAGATTCTATATTTTTTCTCCAATTTCTTTTAAACCTTTCGTATAAATATATTTTTAATTTCTATCCATTAAATATTTGGGACCAATCCATGGGTTATGGTATGTTTTAAAATCTCTAAATACCCATAACATCTTGGACCAATCGAGTGATCCTAAGTTTTATCAAGATGTTTTATTAAGTGTAGTTTTGATGGCTTTTATAGATAAATGCAACCATTATAAAATCCAATTATTTTATTAAAAATCATTGGCCTTTAAGATCTCATAAATAAATTACTACTCATAATATTTGAATTATTTCAAAATGAAAGGTCTCCCTCCAAGTTTCTAAAGATTGAGCTACCTTTCAAGATTTTGTCACTCTTTAGGGTGGTCATTATCCATTTCTAAGCTTGATTCCCTCCTTAGTGAATCATATCATCCTATTAAATATGAAACTGGTGTAATGTTACCTGTAAACATATGGAAAACTTTAAACAAACACACTACCAAAATCAAAATCACAATAAAAAGTAAACTAGTATCATATATACATTACCACCTCCATCAAAGCTACTCTAAAACTATATTAGGAGGGAAATCCAAGAAGTAATGCTTTAAGAAATATCCATTTATAGGTATTAATATGTCATTTCCCTCAAGGTCTTTGAATTTTAATGCATTTTGTCTGAGTAACTTAGCTATTTTTAGGGGTCAATCTAGAAAGGATTGAAATTAGTGTGATGACCCTTCTTATCATGGGATTTATCCCACAAAAAAACTAGATTAGGACTCCTAAATGAAGGCCCTTTAGTTAAACCATCACTTAAGTGGTTTGATGTTTTCTAAAGTCTTGTAAGGCTTTATACCAGGATTATTCTAACTAGATAATGTCCAAGAGTCTAGATGTCACCTTGTCATCTTGTTCCATATATTGTTACATAAATTTTTAAGTAGGAAGTCTAAGCGTAACTAGAAGAACTGGATCCAATCCATAAAATAGTAGAAATGATGAGATTTTAAGCACTTATTTATACCTGGTGTGATTAGTGCACAAAGCAAATTTAGTAGTGAATGCCATTCTTATGGTTTCTTCTCTGTATATATTTATTTATAAAAGTAATCATATTTTGGTTAGTCTATTCTTGCACTAAATTTCCTTAGAGGTAGTAATTAGATGATAATATCAAGGTGATCCCTTTGTTATATGCCCATTAAGTGAACTCTACAGATTGAAACATGGGTCCATTATCACACATCAATGAGATACGGGTTCCAAATCAAGTGTTTATATTATTCTCCAAATTTTCTGACTTCAGTGGTGGTGTTTGTCTTTATTTACACTACCTTGGTCCATTTCATTCATTAACTAATGGTTGGAATAACAAACTTATGGTATGCTAAAGAGATGGGGTTTATGACCTGAACAATGTCTAACCCCAATTGGGTGAATGTTATTATCTCTATAACTAGATACAATGGCATTGTAATATGAGTTTATCTTTTATCTATGGTTTAGGACTAATGGCATGTCCTGACATGAGCATGGACATCTTTGAACAAATTTCTCTAGTATTATCCTACCTGAAGTATCTTGTGTCATTGTGATTGATTTTGAATGGATAGTGTTAGGTTATCATGAAATTTTACCATTATTTCTTTGGCTTCATCTCTTGATAATCATCTAATATATATGCCTTCATGATATTTATTGAATATAATTTTTTTCTTTACCATATACTATGTTTCCTTCAATTTGATAGATCTCTTCTATATTTGATTCAACCTAGGATGTGTGTTCCTATAGAGTAGGTAATGTATGATTGGGGAATAACAATCTACTTATAATGTTAACTCTTAGTCTACCTGGTGTACAAAAATCCTTGGAACAATTTTAGTTATCATTTAAGTAAGGCCCTACCCTCTAACCAACTTGTCAAGTTTTATTTCTAGATCATACTCCTACAGTTTGGTCATCCATCTAACTCTAAATTTTCCTAGCTTAATTTCACCCAAAATTTTATTCATGGTTGGGTATAGTATGATGTCATGTATCTTATTTACAATTATTTAATATAAAAAATTCTTCATAGATTTGATGAGCACATATGCATGCTTGTCTTGGATGAAATATTTTAGCTCAACATCTTTGATATTAGTCGTCATAATAGCCACTGGGGGTTCTTCTCCATCCAAATTTTGTGTGAGATAGGTAGTGATGGTGTTTTTAGAGGTGAAAGGATAAATTTATAAATCCTTTATATAGTTTGGGTTGGTCAACATGGGTACTTTCATGATTGCAAATTCTATATCCTGGAAAGCCTTCTTGATTTGACATGCCACTCCACCTTTTCCTCCTATTTCAACATAGCATTTAGAGGCTTTAAATTTTTGGAAAATACAAAAATTTACTTGTAAACAAAATTGATTTTCCCAAAAAAAGACTTTAACTTTTTATTTCTATTAGGGAGAGGTAATTTTGAAATCACATCAGCTCTTTCAAGGTCAATAGTAATACCTTTCTACATGATGATATGACTAAGAAGCATATCTTTGGTGACAATAAACATGTTATTCCTTGGGTTTAAATAGATGACATACCTTCTACACCTATTGAATACCTTATACAAATAGTTATTGTGATCTGAATTGTATTTTGAGAACACAATTAGATCATCCACATAAATTATTTTACATCTACCAATTAAACCTTAAAAATCAAAATCGATAGCCCCTTGAAATGTTATTCTAGTGTTGATCATTCTAAATGAAATTTGATTTTAGGAAAATGTACCCCATTTTGTGGTGAATGTGGTTTTAGCTTGGTCCTCTAAGTTGACTAGCACATGATTGTACCTTGAGAATCCATCTAAGAAGGACATCATCTGGGATCTTCTCACCATTTAGATCACTTTATTGATGGAATGTAATGGATAGTTAACTTTATATAAATCTCAATTCATATTTTAAAAATCTACATATAAACAAATTTCCCTATTCTTCTTACATATGTGTATTAGGTTGGCTATCTAGGTAGAGTGATACATTAGGAATATTATTATAGATGACATTAGTTTGTGAACTTCCTTGTGTATTAAGGGTTACATGATTAGGTTCATCGACCTTCCCTCTATCTAAATGGATTTTGGTATGGTTTTAATGGGATGGTGTGATTGATCAATTTTGGTTTGAATATGTTAAGGTCTCTATAGGCCCAAGAAATCACATCCTTATAACTTAACAGTAACTTTCAAAGCTACTCAAGTTCTAGGTTTATCTAGTTAAGACCTACATTAATGGTTTGGGGGATATATAAAGAGCCAAGATTAATGGTTCAACACTTTTTTTTTTCAATCTTGGGCTTCTTGATTTGGGAGGAAAGGATAAATGAATCAAACGCATTCTCTAGTTAAATCATTCCTTTCAAGATGTGGTTCCCCTAAATATTCAAGATCTCATCCTTATCTCGTTTAGATCTAAGATTATCTCTATCTACCTCATCAATTATATAG
Organism: Torreya grandis; assembly: GCA_037957365.1. Taxonomy (NCBI): domain Eukaryota; kingdom Viridiplantae; phylum Streptophyta; class Pinopsida; order Cupressales; family Taxaceae; genus Torreya; species Torreya grandis. The sequence continues at coordinate 33,767 of JARHVA010009924.1, forward strand.
GATTCAAATATCCCATTGTTATTAAGGAATTGGATAATATATTGATCATTCTAAAATACTTATAAATTTTGTACATTCTTTGGGATAAAGGGACAAGGGACTAGCTCTATAGAGAAATCCTATAATTTAGTGTTATCAAGGGGAGTTAAGCTCATGGCTGAGGATGTTAGTGAGTCAGAGACTTGATATTTCTACCTAGTGCTAAGGGTGACATTGAATGCACTTAACATTTATGTTAATTCCTAAGCTCTATTCTTATACTTTTTGAGGTATGATAGATTACATTGAAATCTACTCTTAACCTGGTTGACTACCAGCTCAAAATTACTAAATATTATTAGTTCCTCCATCTTATGTTTCAATGTAAACTTCAAGACTATGATTAATGCCTCATACTCCTATATATTATTAGTGTAGGGGAAATATAACCTATATGAGGATAGTTATACTTTACCTTTTGGGTTTACTAGAATAACACCTGCTCCACTGCCTTATTTGGAAAAGGTCCCATCTACATAGAAGGACTATAAGCCTGATAATTCTATTTCGTTACTAGCTTTGTCTTTATTAGGTTTCATACTAAGCATACAAATCCATAATTTGAGGACACTATGTTCACCTTGTCATTAAAAAAGTTATATTTAGTTATCATATTTTTCATACTGGACTCCCTATCCACTCTAATCTATTTGGCTACACTTCTCTAGGGTAACCACATATGAGATAAGTTGATGGCCATGAAATAATTCAATATTTAGACAAATCCCTACTAAGAAGAATTATATATGTCATAGGGATCTCTACCACCTAGATGTTAATGAGTTGTTGAACCCTAGGTTTGGACTCAAGTTACATGTGGACATTCAGAAGCTCACCTACTACCTCAACCTTTGATTTATCAAGTTAAACCACTACCTTGTCTAAATTTATGGGGACCAACCCTAACTTTTCATAAATTCATGTATGCATTACATTTTTCAACAATCCCAGTCCATAATGAAGTTGTGTAAGTTCTTCATAAATAGCCTAACCATTAGGAAAAAGAGATGCACTTCGATCTTGTTTTTATGGATGATTACGTTGGTGTGGGATATTTTATTATTATTTTATGTAGGCTATGTTATATTTTTAGTTAGTGACTTCAGTAGATTATTATGTTGCTCTATGATCTGAGCGAGTTCATGAAGGGTTATATTTTCTTTAATATTTTTGATGTCTCATACTATGTTGTAACCTACCTTGTTTTGAATTGGTTGGGTCTCTAGAAGAGCTTTTTATTCATGAGTATTTGTGGGTGGAGGACAATTTTTAACTTTATGATCTAGTGGGATTGTACCATTATTTAGGGGAGTTGAGGTAGTGAGGGGGTGATTTGTTTGCATATTCTTTAGGGCATAGTTATTCCTTTGGAACTATTAAAACACATGAACTTAAATAATGATTTCCTCTAACCCATTTTCCTCTTGAACAAGAAACTCCATGGTTTGTAACACCATGGTTTTTCTAGGGGATCTACCCATTCTAGATTATTTTGGGTGGTTTGGGACTACCTCATACTCTCTCTCTCTCTTTCTCTAGAAGATCTCAAAGGCATATAGAACTATATACACTCAAGTTCCCCATGCATGGTTATGTTATGCACTTGAAACTAGTTAGGTGGAACTATTTCATAAATTTTGACTTCAATTAGCCTATTTATAGAGGGCTCTAAATAATTATGAGGATGACTATAATTTCTAGTTTGACTTTGATAAGTAAAGTTATTATTTTAACTTTTAGCATTTGATCTGTCCATTTGTCTTTATAGACAAAGGAAGTCATTACCTATTTTTTGGACCATTCACTAGATGGCATTCAAATCATCTTTTTATAGAATCCTAAGGTATGGTTTGGGTGTTGTTAATTAGTACTAATGTCACTTGGTATTACAATTGAGGAAACATTTCATTGTTTACTGAGTTTAGAAAACCCTAGTGTTGGTTTGGCATGAAATTTATCAAATGGATTTTATTCATTATGGGTAGTGGGTAAATCATTGGAATATTTTGGTTTGTGTTGAGAAACAGGTTCAACATAGGCATATGCCACAAGACAATAGGGATATGAGCCATGATTTGAACCTGGGGGTTTAATTACCTTTCAACTTTTATCACTTCAATAGAAGACAAAGGAATTATATTATTTTGGGGTATCTCCTTAAGAACATGGTCATCTATGGGTCTAAGGAATTACTATACATCTCAAGCACTAGTCACGTAGTAGGTTGTTAAACAATAATGACTTCGGTATACATTTTTGAAAACCTAGAATTGAAGTTTCAAATAGGGTCATAGGTTCTTGTTTAATACAAGTGAATTGATGGTAGAGGATTATAGGGTAAATAATACACCCAAATTAGACCAATAAATCACTACTAAACTATTCCCATCTTGTGACTTAGTTTTTGGGGAGGTTAAGGAACTAGTCATAGGCTACATCCATCAAAATGAAGGGGAAAATGCTACATGCCACATCTTCATGTTCCACATTAATAATTCTTAGGGAAGTATTATACAAGGTCACATGATCTTCATCCATTCATCCTACACCAAGAGTGAAGTGGGGCAGGTACATTTATGGGTTCATAGGTAAGTCATGGATAACTCTGGTAATGTTGATAGTCAACTCGACTAATTAGGGTACTTAAAAATTCATTATGTGTGGTCTATTTGGAGGAGACTAGGAGGATGAGATACTATAATCAATGATTGGTATGGGTTTATGTATATGATATCAAGCACTCTAATTTACTTGTAGGGGTGAAATAGTTAACCTACCTCACCTAGATTCAAACCTAATAATCCATGTAGTATGATCCATATTTTCTCAAAGGTGTACCCATAGTTTAAAACTTCATTTTTGAGGTCTACATAGATCTATATTTATTCTTATGCAATTAGAAGTTCATAAACATAACAAAATACATTAGATAAAATAGTAATATTGAATTGAAAAAAAGGTCCTCCTTTTAGTGTCAACTATTATTGGCCCAAAATCCTTGAATCCAAAGGTACTCATGAGATTGAGTGTTTTAGAAGAAAAAGTAGGAGATAATGTATGGCATAAATATATACCCTCATTAATTTTAATACTGATGTTGGTTCATTCCAAGGATCAAGTAGTTTGACCTTAATATACTTAGTTTTCACCATTGAGGTTCAATGTATATGCAGTTGTACCAAGATTTACTACCAACTGAGGGATAATTTATTCATTATTTATGATCAAATTAGACCGCATAGATTTATAATATATGGGAAGGGTAATTAAAAACCAAAATAACATAAAATGGGAATGAAAATAAGGATATAAAAAAATGGTTTCAGGCTTGAAAGGGTTAATGCTTCAAGAGTTGAGTTGTATGTGAGTCATGCCATAGTATACCACTGTGTGCCAAGTTTCACTAAGGGGTTTGAGTCATATTTACACACTAAAATTGGTATAATTAAAATATAAGGGAATGATTAATTTTTAAATACTTCACTAAATATTAACACTTAAAAGAGCCTATAATATGTAACACACAAATTCCTTAATATAATTTGTAACTTAAGTACACATGTTAATGGTGTTGGGAATAAAGAAAGAAAGTTAGACAATTAAGTTATAATAATTATCTCATTATAAATACTAAATTCACTTATGTAATAAATCACTAGTTCCATTCTTTAACAACATCTATTCAAAACTAAAATGACTAACACATTGGTAGACAAACCAAATTAGTTTTGTAGAAAGCAATAAATTACATTCATTAAAACAAGGTTTATTTACAAAATTTCCAAACATGGTAGACATTTAAAGCTTGAAAGGGTGAAGGAATAGCATGTGTAAGCCTTGTAGACACCTAAATTTGCCCACCAATGACCTCCAACTAGGCTTTTGACCAATTTCCACCTAAAGCACACAATTTGGCTTAAAAACACTAAAACACATTAAATGAGTTGAAACTAACATATTCAAGTGCCAATTTTAGTTAGGGTATCCTTAAATGGGGTAGTGAAATTTATGGGCTTACTAACTTTGATTAGATCATTCTAAGCCAAATTACCAATTTCACACTTGGGTGCCCTAGATTTGTCTTTTCTATCAAATCTCTTACACAAGACACATGCCTCTATTATTTGTTATTGTTAACATCCTAAATGGGAGAACAGATCCAATGCATCTGATATTGACTTCAAATTCTAATATAATCTAATTTTGGACCAATAATAAGGCATTCTATTCAATTTGAGTAATTGTTGCACAAAGTGCTTAATCATGCTTAAGAACTAGTTAAACCGAGTCATAATCTAATTAAGAATTCCAAAAAAACTTATTGAATAATTATTTTTGGAAATGAATATTGAATATTTGCATCATTAGGTGACCTCATTTCTTGGGAAGACATCCCTAGGCCATAAATGCCACAAATATTAGGATTCATGCCTCCCATGCCTCATTAAGACCCTCCATGCCTCCCATGCCTCATTAAGACCCTCCATGCCTCATCAATGACCTCCATGCCTCTTAATTACTCATTTATCCCAGCTATCAATGAGACTATTTATGAAATTTAATTACAAAATTAGATTAATCCTTATCCACACATCTCAATCCTACGATGGATAGTTCAGGTTGATTCTACCCATTTGTAAAAATCTATAAATAGGAGGCCTTACCACATGAATTTTAGAAGTCTTGATAATGCAAAGTTATAATGCACAAATGATTCCAAAATCCATTACAATTAGTGCTACCATTCCAAATTGATTCCAAGCCAATCCAGGCCAACCCAAGCCAAAGCCAATGGTACCAAGGAGAAGAGGAGATAGCCAAACCTCCTTTGATGAAGACTTCATGAGCACAAGCTGAGCAAGCCACTACTACAAAAGAATTTGGAGCATCTAAGGAAGGTGAAGGATACTTGTTTTTCCTCAATTTTTAGTTGTGTTTGTCATTTACTTTTGATATTAAGCTCACCCTACTAACTAGGCATGAAGGTGTTAGTTTAGTATGTTATTTGTCAATTTACTTTGTTTATTTTGTCACTAACACAATACTAATCTCCCCTTCTTAGTTAACTTCCTAGTTCACATAATGGCATGCCTAGTGGGACCCAAAAAGCTTCACAAAATTGATCACAATTCTCCCTCAAACAACTCACTAACTTTTGTTATGTAGAATCTTGGAGTGGGAGACTCAAAAGAGTGAAAAAATAAAGAAAAAACACATTTTTCTATAAGTGGTAGGTTTGACTAGACACAATCATATGATTATCCTACAACTCATGGTATTATCATTTAGACTCATGGTATTATGTTTAGCCATTTTTATTTTTAGACTAACTTTGTGTTTTTTTTCAAGGGTTAACAATACCGCTAATTTAGAAGTTGCAAGACTGATTTGTAACTCATAGGGTTAATTAACTAAGTCACAGTATTGTCTAACTGTTAGCAGTAAAGTGAAAATAATGCAACTCATGAATTGGTTGGATTGTCCTAATACTATCAGGATTGTCAAACTAGGTCATAGTATTGTGACCAAACTACCTGTGGTTTACAACATCATGACTTTTAAAGTTGTGATATTATCCTGCAAGTAGTAGGATTGTCATTCAAAGTCACGGTATTATGACTAAATGATTAACAATTAGTTACAATACCATATCTCTTAAAGTTGTGGGATTGTCCTATAAGTAGTGGGATTGCTCAGTCAAGTAGTGGTATTACATCACTATGTCAACCTGAGAGCTCATTTTCCTAACTTAATTATTTCATCTTTAAAAATATTTCAAAGGCAAAACACATGCTAACATTTTTCTTGTAGGACCAACTTATAAAATTGTTAAAACATGTTTAAAAAATATTTTACATGCTTTAAAATGAACTAGAAGCATTATTTTGGTGGTTAATATAACATTTAGGTGCTTAAGTAAGTTTTTTAGCATTAGTTTTCAAAGTTTACAATTTTAAGACCAAAGGGTCAAATGAACACCACCAAATATTTAATTTGGGTTTAAAATTGAACACACATGTCAATTTTGTTTTCATTATTTCAATTATCACTTTTTTCTCAAAATACAAGGATGTCACATGTATGCTCTTCTATTTTTCCCTTTTAGGGAACCCTTGGAATCAAAATTGTTTTCCTTATCTGCAAATTGATTAGTCCAAGGCATAGAAATAACATCATCTAAATGACTCCCCAAAAACTCACAAAAGTATTGGGTGACCTTGACAATGACCCTCAATTATTTCTATTTTATTTTTTATTTATTTCATGTAAACTTGGCTTACGATGGGGATGTCATTGCCTCCCACAAGTTCTTTAGGGAATTTTTAACTTGGAGTTTCACCTCCTGGCATTGAATTCATTTGGCTCCATATTAGAGTTGCGCATGAGATGTAGTGGCATTTTGTACATCATACTACACTAAGAAAAGAGCAGTATGTAGTGGTTGAAAAAATTACTAGACCTTTTTGCAACAAACCAAGTGATACAAACCCAAAATCTATGCTTTTATTTTGCATTATTTGACATGAAAGTCATTGTCCAATTGATTCCCCTAAAATGTTCAAAATATTATTGGTGCAAGGTGTGCCTTAAGGTCCTTATCACAGTACTATCATTTGAGAGAAGGTGGGGGGTGTAAAACCCCTACTATATAATGTGTATTTACTTTTGGATGAACAATTAAAATGCTCCCAAATTATGTATAGTGATGGATTCCAACAATACCAAACAACCTTGTCAGTTTAGGATCTAAGAGCAATTAATTAATTAGTTTTGTCCTAGGTTAAAGTCTTGTTTGGAGTCAAAACTTGGTGTAAACAAATGATACAAACCAGAACACATGGTCATCATTTTCCTTTAAACAAAGAGGTGTTATGATTCCCACATGTGAATCATCAATTTGCCTTGTTCAAATTTCGTCAAAACTTGGAGTCATATCATCCAATTTGGTGTAGTTATGCTACCCAATTGAGTTTGGAACTTTTCCAAAGTTTGTTTAAGTCCTTCATTTATGATATAAATTTGAAATTACACCTTCATAATTTCATAGAGTTGATGTGTTAAGTGGGTTCTCCATTTGCACTAAACTTGAGGGAACTTAGGTTTAATTTCCAATTTGGGTTGAATTCCATTTAAGACTCATCATCGTTATCACCACTTGATAGACTTAAGTCATTTTTTGCTAAATAATTACACTTTGAGTCTATGCACCACAACATTTTGATTCAAGAAAGGTAGTGTTATGCTATCAAATTTTTGATAAATTATCTTTACCTTAGAGAGTTTTTGAAACAAGCATTTTGTCACATCTTTTGGATAATCTAGCATTGTTACACTACTCAAAACATTTCAGATATTGTATCATAGGCCCTCTTCCATAGATTTCAAATTTGTTCCTACATTTTCAAACTAATCCGAGTATAACTTTGTGAACCTTTATCTAGCATAGTTACATCATTCACTTTTTGTCTACTTTATTTATCAAAAGAGCCGAGTTTTATACCATTATTTGTGAGAAAAAAAAGTATCTCTAAAGTGCCTTTTATTTCATACCTTATACCTATTTGATTGATTCCATGTCTAAGAATCAAATATCTAGTGTTTGTTAGAAGTGTTTCAAATCCGTTAGATTAAAACTTTCATCTATTTTAAAGTATAAATTTTGACTTCATTTAGCCAAGAGTCCTAGTACATGCCTTGTTTGAACCTAGCTTTTGATTTTGTGTTTGGCCAAAAGACCTAGAAACTTTTAATTTTCCTAGATTAGAATGATTTGAAACACTTTGACCTTAGAGTTTGTCATTTTTATTTTCAATCTATTTAATTAATATTTTTTTGAAGATGTGTACCATTAGAAACTTACTATTAGCTAGAGTTATCACAAATATTTGCATAACCCTTTTGATCCTTTTGACAAATCTAGACCAAGTTTAAAAATCAAATTTTAGACATTGTCTTTTTAAAGTTTGTATAACTATATGACCTTTTATTGCAAAAATATTTACTATGGATCCCAACATGTATTCCTACACTCGTAGTGGACTCATGTACAATCTAGGGATTAGTAATGTGGTTGTGTTGGAAGAAATGGTGAAAGACCCCTATGTAGATAATATTGCCTATGAGATGGATTCTTATCCCTCTTATTGTACTCAATTAGGGGCACAAATCCAAAATCCATTGGCTAAATATTTGGTTAATACACCACCTTATTCAGAACAAGACCAAGAACAACCTGCACAATACCTAGCTATAATACCCACAATTGATGAATCATTTCTTCAATAGTCATGATCTATTAATATGCCTTCCATTTATGATCCATTTTTTAGCATCATTTAATAGAGAAAAAATATGAGATATTGGTTAGAGCCATAGAGGTATGGGCCAATTTTCCAATAGACTTCCCTCATGAGAATTTACTAAGCCTAGTAAGAATGCCCCACAACATAATTTACAATCAATAGGCTTCTTCTAGCAATCCTTTGGCTATATTCCAAACAACATATTAAGACCCTAATATGAATAATAGAGGAAAAAAATCATGGAAGACCACTATAACCAAATGTAGATGGCATATCAAACCTACCTAAATCTAGCACATAATTTTAATTAGATGACCATGGTGAGCAAACCTCTTATTGACTTAGTTCCTTCAATTTGAGTTTTGATAGAGTTAACTAGTCAAGATAATCTAAGTTTAGACCCATTCATGCAAAAAAAATTGGTAGATAATTTTATGCATATGCCCATTATGGAATAAGTTTCATCTTCTTATATGTAACATAATGAGAAAAATATAGTGGACAATGTGCAAGCAATGTCCAATCCAAATCAAAATGGTACTAATGCACAAACAACTAGTCAACAACATGTGAATGTAGTTAATATCATGAGTGGACCATCATACCAAGGAGTAGGAATATATGCATCCTAACCTTCAATAGCTACTCCATCAACCATGTAACTAATAGGATTAGGTAGTCAAACAACACCTAATATCACACCTCAACAATAGAATGTGATGAATCCTACTCCTCCTCAATAAGGGACGAGTAGTATTCCACAATAGTAGGAATAATCTAATGTACCAACACAATAGAGGTCAAATATATTTCCACCTCAACAAGGGTCAACTAATGTTCCACCTCATCAGGTAGTGGTAAATACACCTTCTCAGTCACAGACCAGTGTACCAATCTAAAACCAAATGATGACTAGCCAACAATGTGTAAATATTGGTCAATGATAGATGTTGAATATTTAACATGCTTTCACTTCCCAATAAGGATTCATGAAATAAGGAGTATCTAATGTTTCTCAAGTAGCTACTAGACAACAATTAATTTAAAATGTGCCACAAGTTTAGAGATAGGGTCTTGGTTTATAAGTTCCCACTCAACTGTAAGGTTCAATTAGTTAATAGCATGCCCCTTTTCAACCATAGTAGGCATAGTATATCTATATCCCTCCATCCAAACCAAAAAATCCTCTAATTAAAACCTTAATAACCAATCCAAACCATAATATCACACAAACAAATGTGTAATTCCAAGTACATCCTAATTTGCATATGCATATTCTTGGTCTATTTCTCAACCAAACTAATGTACCCCAGTAGATATCTCCATCATACCCTAGTTAAATTGTCTCACTTATGACCTACTAACCATCTACCCAAACCAATATTCTCCCTCAAAATGATGTTCCTTCTAGTTTCCTATCCTAAGAATTACAATAGATGAAGGATGTAATTACTGCCATTTAGGCTAGGAAATAGACTAAAAAGTTTAAGTTGAATGATGTGTGTTCTTATCCATTCAACATGGAGTACTTTCAGATATCATTTATTCCAAGATACAAACCAAAAAAAGTTGACAAATATAAAGGGAAAGGTGACCCTAAGGCCTATTTAACCAAGTTCTTTATCACATGTCAACCAGTGGCATATAATGATATATACCTTTTGTTGTTGTTTCCAAGGAGCTTGGTTGGACAAGTCTTGGAGTGGTTTTTAAAGTTATTTAAGAATTCAATAACAAATTTTGATGATCTTTTTGATAAGTTTGTGTATCACTTTTCTTATTATCTCACACATGAGATTTCATTGGTTGACTTGACACAAGCAAAATGAAAATTTGGTGAGAGTTTTGCAAGTTATCTATAGTGATGGAGACACCTTGCAAGCTGATTCACCCATAGTTTACTAGATAAACAATTAGTTGTTTTGTTTACTAAAAATATCTATAGTGAGATAGCTTATCATCTGGAACTACAATGTGCACATACATTCAAGGAGATCATCAACAAATTCTTGTTGATTGAATGAGTTCTTATTAATAAAGGGATCATCAAATTTACTTCAACTAATCAAAATCAAGGAACCAATCAAGGAACATGCTATAAGCAACACCCAATCCAAGTGCAAGCATCATAACTAGCATAGGCCAATAACCAAGATATACCAAAGCAATTCAACCATAATAGAAATGTTGTGGGTAATGGAGTAATTGAGTCACATCATGTCTAAATAGTACAAATATCATCTGTACCACCTTTTCAACCTACTCCTACCCAACAACCTCTCCAACTAATGCCACAATAAAAACAACCAATACCGATGCAATAAATACAACTTTTACCATTACAAACCCCTTCTCTAATAATAATTTCTCCTACTCATCATGTCTTTAATGACTTGGGAGAGCATATTGAGTCTATATTTCATAAACTTACTATTGTTAATTTGATTAGTTAGCCTATACCAAAGCATTATCCACAAGGCATTCCTTATCTTTATTGGTACCATGAAAATGAATTATATGAATATCATCGGGTCAATGTGCATAATTTATGAATATGTGTGCAAATCAATCATTTGATTGAGAATATGTTGGAGAATGGGGAGATAAAATTGGATAATGGTGCTTACACCTCTAATCAAAATTTTGGTATTTATCAAAACCCCTTTTCCTAACATAACACATAGTAGTAGCATAAAAATTTAATAACAATAATAACACCAGCTAGTGCAACAACAAAATCAATAGTATCAAAATCAAAGGCCAAATTAGCAGAATCATTAGAATTAATAGCAAAACCCACAATTTTAAAATAATGGAAAAAACCAAGGTCAAAATGGTAACAACCAACAAACCTACCATGCAATTACACATGACTACAATAGGGTTGTAGGTCATATTATAGGGGGTATAATTAATACCATCTCCATTAATACTAGACCGATCATTAATCAATCTAGACCATTGTTAAACAATGCCACTCAACCAAATTACATGGATAATCCTTTTTTAACCTAGGACCATACACATGTGAACTAACAAATTGGGACTTCTATTTTTGGAACATATACTGATAAATCACCCTTGTCACATGACCACATACAAGTGCACCAACAACTGAGACTTATCCTATCTAGTCCCACACCATTCCCAACATTTGTTAGCAATTATGGTCCAACATCTAATCATGATTATGCAATCACAACTTGAAGGTCAAAGATTATTGTCCCATGCCCAAAATCATCTACCACTTTGACTATTATCCAACCAACCATTGAACTTCAAAATAAATCATTCACCATTGACCAAGATAAGAAGTTTGATATTATGGAGCAATTACAGAAGACACTAGCACAAAATTCTATTTTAGGTTTGCTATGAACATCAAAAATTTAAAAAAAAAAAACATTTTAAATGAGTCTATAACCCAATATACTATTGCTAGTGACATATCCCCTAATAAATTTCAAGATTTTGTTGGACACCTAGCTCTAGCCCACCAAGTCACATTCAACCAGAGTGATATGTCTTCCCTTGGCCCATTCCATAACAATCCATTATACATAGAAGTTTATATAAAGTTGCATAAAGTGAAATGTGTCTTTATAGACAATGGATTAGGCCTCAACATAGTATCTCTAAAGCTTATCAAGCTTCTTAGGTATATAATGGTAGATCTCTAGCCAGAAATGATAACTATCAAAGCCTATGATAATAAGGAAATAGAATCAGAAGGTGCCATTAGCTTACCAATTATCATTGGGACATTAACCCATGATACACTTTTCCATGTGTTTGATCTTGATTATTCATATAATATGATCCTATTTAGGCCTTGGTTACATGATATTCATGTAGTCTCATCAACACAACACCAATGTATCAAGTTCTCCCAATCAAAGATGGAAGAGAACATTCTGGGAGATTTACATCCATATGAGCATTGTAAACATCTTGCAACCAAGTTTCAAAGCTATAATTATCAATATGGCGTAAATCCAAGTTATAAGTAGGATAAAGGATAGGCCATACTTATTGATCTTCCATAGGATAATTACATATATCCTAATGCCTTGGATTTAATTTTCCACATGCCACCCTTGAAGCTTCCAATCATTTCACCATTTTAGATAATGGCCTATGGGAGTGTGTGACCCATGATACCTTCCATATTACAAATCTTCCTTAGAATCCAAATACCTTTGGATGAACTAAAAGTACCGCACACATGCATTGGCAATAAAACAACAAAGATAAGTGACCTATCATGTTTGTACCAAGATTTGGCCTAGAACCAGACCCTCTTAAAGGGGATGAATCATGGTTATACAATGATAACCAAGCTGATTGTTATAAAAGTATAAAATATCCATCTTCTAAATATGATCATGGAGCATCAAGATTATGAAGGAATAAGCCTTAGACTGAATCAACAAGGAACCATAGAACCAATTTCCATGACTAAGTACAAAAGACCCCATGGACTTGGATTTAAACCACCTGAGGGTGACCCTACATATCTTATCCAAGTTCCATCATTGGTGGCTAGTGATGACAATGTTGATAATGAATTAGATTCTAGTCATAGCCTCACCTTTCATGACCTAGATGAGACTAACCTGTTTGATAACAATGCCATAGGCACTCTTACCCTAGTCATTCATTGTAACCCATTACCATTATAATATCCCTAACTGATAGATTGGGACCGATAAGAATCTAATTTACTGATTGATGATTTTCAGAATGATGAGGCATTCTGTGACTTTTTAGGCCTTAGAGATAATGTTCCATTCAGAGATCATAAATCATGATTCTTAATTACATTAGATCCTAAAGCCTATTTTTGAGAGCGGGTGAACACCCTTAGCCAAAAACTAATAAATAAAACATTGAGGTTCCAATGTGAAAACCTCTTTGAGGTGATTTCTAACCAAGGAAAAAGAAAGGATAAAGCCTAGTCTAGTGGTGAAAACCTATTTCAGGTATCATTAGATGGGGGTGTTGATTCTTCTTTGAATTTAGACTAGGAGACCACTAATGATAAACTCGCATATGGATCCAAGTTTAGTTTCGTGAAACAAGTATTTGATCAAATTCTTCAAGAATTCTTGACTATTTTTGTCACAAGGCTAGATCTCCCATTAGGGGACTTAGATTCATCATGCCTAGGAGACATTAAAGAGTAAGTCCTAATAGAGGACCCTAATATAGTTCAATAGTTCAAGTCTTTTCCTACTATCCTAAAAGATGGTTTGACCCTTCTAGTTGAAGATACAACAAAGGTAAACATCTAGACTTCATCAGACCCAAAATGTATAAAATTAGGCATGTTCCTGACTAAGGAGGAATGTGAAGTCTTTACAGCTCTATTGAAAGATTATGTAGATATCTTTGCATGGGCTTATTCTGACATGCTAGGTTTAGACCCCACCTTAGTCCTACACCACCTTATGATCAATCCTAATGCCAAATTGGTGAAACAAAAGCTATGTAAGATGCATATTCATATTTCTATCTTGGTAAAGAAAGATTTGGAAAAACTCTTGGAAGTAGGATGTATCTAATCCATTAACTACTCAGAATGGATATCTAATGTTGTACCTATTAGCAAAAAGCCTAAAAGAATTAGAATCTACACTAATTTCTAAGACATAAACAAATATTTTTCTAAGGATGACTTTCCATTGCCTAATATTGACATGATCATCAACTCCAAAGTAGGTTATGAAATGCTTCCCCTCATGGATGGCTTTTCAAGATACAACCAAATTAGAATAGCCCCAAAAGATGAACATAAAATAGAATTCACCACTCCATGGGGAACATTATGTTATCAAGTAATGCCATTTGGTCTTAATAATGCTAGAGATACATATAAAAGGGCCATGAATGTCATATTTCATGGTATTGTTGAAGACTATGTCAATGACATATTAGGAAAATCAAAAACTAGGGCCAACCATCCAATAGTGCTATGTGGGATATTTGAAAGATTGAAAGAGTATAAAGTCATACTCAATCTAAATAAATGTGTGTTTGGAGTAACCTCAGGAAAGTTACTTGGATTCATTATGTCTCATAGGGGCATTGAAATCGATCTGGCCAAAGTCCATGTTATAATCGAGATGCCACCACTAACCAATTTAAAGTAACTCTATAGTTTCTAGGGCAAGATCCAGCCAATTTGATGCTTCATCTCTTAGTTAGCAAACAAGTGTCATCCATTTACACATCTTCTAATTAATGGAGTTGCATTTCACTAGGATGATTATTGCCAAATAGCTTTTCAATAACTCAAGGACTATCTAGCTAATCCACCTACTTTTTACCTCCTATCCTAGGAAATCCATTTTTGTTGTATCTATCAGCTATCGACAATGCCTTGGGGGAAATTTTATCTTAACATTATAACAATGAAAAAGAGCATGAATTATACTACTTAATCCATACCTTGGTCACATATGAACACAACTATGCACCTATTGAAAAAGCTTGTCTAGCCATGGTCTTCGTAGCACAAAAAATATGCCATTACATGTTGAACAATAAGACCATGGTTATTTCAAAATTAGATGCACTCAAGTATCTACTATTTAAACAATATTTCTAAGGTAGAATGGCCAAATGGATCATGATCTTATTGAGTTTGGCATAGAGTATGTCAATTAGAATGTAATCAAAGGAGAAGTCTTATAGATCAACTTGTTAAAGCACCCCTTATAGACACAAAGTCACTCATATTTCATTTTCTTGATGAATCCATAATGACTATCATTGAAACACCTTTTGAGGAGAAGCATTGGAAGATATATTTTGATGGTTCATTTACTGCACATAGATTGGGGTAGGCCTCTTATTTATTACAAAATAGAGGGATCTAATCCCTAAATCATTTAGAATTAGTTTTCCTTGTACAAACAACATGGTTGAGTATGAAGCATGTGTTACAGGACTTTGATAGGTAGTATAATGGAATATATATAATCTCAAGGTTTATGGTGATTCTTAGTTAATCATCAATCAAGTCACAGACCATTTTTAGACCAAAGATGATAAGTTGGTTCCATTAAAAGCTATGGTCGACACTCTTAAGCAAAATATTACAAATATCTAATTTGAGCATATACCAAGGGCTAGTAATATAACTGTAAATGCCATGGTTACTATTGGCTCTCTAATTCGACAAATAGACTAATCTAGAAAGTATTAGTTCTTCATCAACAATTTGTTAGCACCAACTCATGAACCTTCAACCATTAAAATGATTTATGATATTATTGGTCCTAATTTTATCTGGTACTCAAACCTTTACAACTACTTTCATGACCAAGTTATACCACCTAACCTATCTCAAAAACAAACCAAAGCCTTTATCCATCACTCTATTCATTATACTCTACTTGGATCCAGCCTTTACCATCATAATTTTGATGGAACTTTACTTCATTGTTTAACTTCAATAGAGTCTATGCTAGCATTAAGAGAAGTTCATGAAGGGGTATGTAGATATCATTAGAATAGGTCAATCTTATCCAAAAATCCCTTGTGTATTGGTTATTATTGGCCCATGATGGATGTAGATGCATCTACATATGTAAAGAAGTGTGACAAATGTCAATGACATGTTAATCTAATTTATGCCCTAGCTCAAACTCTAAAACTGATGTTAACACCATGGCCATTTGCTATGTGGGGGATCAACCTCATTGAGAAGATCAACTCCACTTCATCTAATAGCCATAAACATGTCCTTACTACCACTAAGTATTTCACTAAGTGGGTTGAAGCTATACCCCTCACTTATATGACTAGGAAGCAAATTTCCAAATTCATCTTCAACCATCTCATTTGTAATTATAGTATCCCTTCTAACATTATATCTGATTATGGAGGATCATTCAAGAATAAGGATGTTGAAAAGCTATGTATTGAATATAAAATCACACAACATTTTTCTATAGCATATTACCCTCAAGGTAATGGCCAAGGTGAAGCATTAAAAAAATAAATGCAAATATTCTCAAAAACATTGTCAATGATTCCAGTCATGATTGGCACCTATAGATATTCCTTGCCTTTTGGGAATATCATACCAATCGCTGTACCCACAAAGGAGCCACTCCATATTCACTTTGTTATGGTATAAAATCCATCCTTCCCATTAAGGCTGAGTTTTCTTCACCAAGCATATATTTCAAGCATGTCTTAGATGATCATGACTATTGATTAGCTCACCTATAAGATATATACTTGCTTGATGAAAAATGCATAACTACACTTAACAATCTTTCGGTATATTAGAACTGACTCAAAGGCCATTATAATCAGCATGTCAAGTATAGAACATTTAAACTTGGTGATCTTATTCTTAAAGAAAACCAAAATAATACCATGAATTAGAAGAAGCAAAAAGCTAAATTCAAACCAAACTAGATAAGGCCTTTCAGCATTACTATAAATTATGGATCAAGATCATACAGGCTCACCACACTAGATAGAAATGAACATCCTGAGCTGATGAATATTATTCACCTCAAGTGGTAATATGCTTGAGCACTAAGGTGTATTATCTATAAGGACCATTTTAGTGGTGCCATTTTATCCTTATTATTCTTTCTATGAGTATCATTCTTATCATTCATTTTAGCCCATTCCATCTACTAAACCATCCCATCTTATTGACCAAACATGTTATAAATCATATCCACCTAGCCTATTTGACCTTGGTTTTTTCCATTTGTTACACATTTTTAGCACCAAGGAATTTGATCAGTTTCATCAATTATTTTAAGTACTTCTAATAGAGATCATATTTTGGAGCAGTATGATAGAAGTTTTTGAAATTACATCCCATTTTTTATTCCTTTATTATCATTAGTGTTACTGCTAATTATAACCACCTTTAGGAAAATTAGTACCACTGATCCATGTGATTGTGTCATAGTTATAATCACCTATGGGTAAGTAAACTAGGGGAAAAATTTGTTTATTAATCCTTGATGTACCAACTTGCCACTTCTTATGCCATAATATGCCTTTCTACCAACTATGCTTGTTTTGTTTGATTTGACTATTACACTAGTCGAATTCCTCTACTATAGGGTAGAACTATAGTGACTTGAGGTCTTACTCTAGGACTATGTAGGTAGTGATCGATACTTTTTGAGGTCATCTAAGTCACCCTTTCCACCATGTTCTCACCATTTTATGAACAACCTAAGCCACTCTCTCACCATTTTGTGAGCAACCTAAGCCACACTCTTACTATTTTGTGAGCAACCTAAGCCACAATCTCACCATTTTATGAGCAACCTAAGCCATGTTCTCACCATTTTGTTAGAAACCTAAGCCATAATTTCACAATTTTGAGAGATTAAAATATTTAGTGTCTCATCATTCTTGATTGAGTTGAGATACTTTAAAAAATTCCAAAAACATTTATAAAATTGTTAGAAAAAACCAAAAACACTAACCATTTCTTTACCTTAAGGATTTTAGGAACCCTTACTAAGTTTCAATAAAAATCACTTGTCTTAGTTTCCCCATTTTTTTTGGCCTTTTTCTCTCATGCACTTGTCATTTTTCAAGACCATTCCTATTCTTATATCCCATCTATTCTATTTATTTTCATTAGTTATCACATTCTTCCCATTCCTTTGGAGAACTACATTTAGCTTGAAGTTTTTTATTGGATATTACATCCATGGAACTATGTAGGTAGCATCTACTTGCCTAGTGCATATGGAGAAAACTTGGCCATCCCCTTCCTTTTTCTTTTATTCCCTTATTTTTTTAATTTGTTGTCACCTATTTTTTAGGGGTAGTGTTTAAATGGTTTTTATTATATTGTTTGTTTGTTTGTCTGCCTATTTGTTTACTTTCAACACTATTGTCTTGGTTATGTTTATGTGTTTTCATTGGGTGATTCCTTGCCCACACTTATACTCTAATCCACCCATATTCATATGTTTACATTATCAACATGGTTTCTATCATTGGTGCATTAGTTTCTATTAAAGTACTAGATTTTGAGAGTTAGTCTTTATGCATATTTTGGCCAAGTCTTCATGATGTTATACCATGATACCTACCAACACATGCTATAATAAACCTTAAATTCAAGAAGTCTATTCAATAATGGTGGCATTGATATCTCTTCAGCACTAACATCCTGATTCAATCCCAATCATATCCCAAATAGAGTAATTAACCATGAGACAATTTCAACCTTTATTAGTTAAAACAATCATCTCCCTACTAGTAGGTTGTTCTAATTAATCACTACCTTTTATGTTAAGTTACCATCATAAATTATCTAATCAATCATGTTTTCCATAATCAGGTTCTAATGATTATAACCACCTATGGATAAATCATTGCACACCATCCTACCTACAGTTCTCAATGATTATAATCACCTTTGGGTAAATCATTGTGTTGTCACCACTTTACTTTTTCTATCTATATAGGGGCATGTTATTATCTTGTTTGTATATCCTATTTGATGTATTTCCATCTTCTCAATGACTATAACCACCTTTGGGCAAATCACTATGTTACCATATCATGTTGCCACTATCAGGGTATAATGCTTATAAATACCTTTCGACAAACCATTATACACCATCCCACTTATATTATCAGTGATTTTGACTAAAATTTCAATATCATTATGTTTTCACCCCATCATCTTTCTTTTTTTGGGTCCCCTCATTTTACTTCTTTCTTTTCAAGGGACTGTTTGCTAACCTACTTGTGCCAACCATTCCTTCGAGGGGGTATCTTACATTTAGTTTATCATAATTTTAGTTGTAGGCATGTAATATCTTTTCATTATTTTAGAATATGTTATTGTTATTATAGCTTACAATACCTTCCCAAATAAGGGCAAACTATAGACACCTAAATCTGGCCACCAATGACCTCCAACCAGGCTTTTAACTAATTTTCACTGAAGTGCACAATTTGGTCTAAAAACTCTAAAATGCATTAAATGAGTTAAAACTGACATATCCAAGTGCTAATTTTGGTTATGATATCCCTAAATGGGGTAGTGTAATTTATAGGCTAGCTAACTTTGATCAAATCATTCTGAGTTAAATTGCCAATTTCATACTTGGGTGCCCTGGATTGCTTTTTTATATCAAATCTCTTACATAAGACACATGCATTTATTGTTTATTTTTGGTAACATCTTAAATGGGATAATGGATCCAACTCATCTAACATTTACTTTAAATTCTAATCTAGTCAAAATTTTGACTAATAATAAGGCATTCTGATCAATTTGAGTAATTTGTGCACAAAGTACTTAATAATGCTTAAAAACTAGTTAAACCAAGTTAGAGCCTAATTAAGAATTCCATGGAAACTTGCTGAATACTTATTTTTGGAAATGAATATTGAATATTTGCATCATCAAGTGACCTCATTTCTTGGAAAGACATCCCTAGGCCATAAATGCCACAAATATCAGGATTCATACCTCCCATGCCTCATCAATGCCCTCCATGACTCTTAATTACTCCTTTATCCCAAATATTGATGAGCCTATTTATGAATTTTAATTAAAAATTTGGATTAATCCTTATCCACACATCTCAATCCTAAGATGTATATTTCAACTTGATTCTACCCATTTGTAAATATCTATAAATAAGAGGCCTTACCACATGAATTTTAAAAGTCTTGATAATGTAAAGTTACAATGTACAAATTATTCCAAAAGGTATTATAATTAGTGTTACCATGCCAAATTGATTCCAAGCCAAGCCAAGCCAAAGCCAAAGGTGCCAAGGAGAAGAGGAGATAGCCAAGCCTCCTTTGATGAAGACTTCATGAACACAAGCCAAGCAACCCACTACTACAAAAGCATTTGGAGCATCCAAGGAAGGTGAAGGATTCTTATTTTTCCTTACTTTTTAGTTGTGTTTGTCATTTATTTTTGTTATTAAGCTCACCCTAGTAACTAAGCATGAAGGTGTTAGTTTAGTGTGTTATTTATCAAATTCTTTTGTTCATTTTGTCACTAACACAATACTAATCTACCCTTCTTAGTCAAATTCCTAGTTCACAAGCCTGACTTGATTCTAATAACCCTTTGATACCTAAAAGTTTTACCTTAAAAATGAATTATATTTTTTAATATATAGATAATGGGGCTCAAATCCAAATTACATGAGATTCCCATCCTTGGGCATGATTTATCTAGAGGTCATTTTTGGAATGATCTCAAATTGTCCTAGAACCATTGGAATTGAATAGATCTTGTTCAAATCTTTCTAATGGTATGCATAACTTGGGAACTTGAGTTTATTTGCTCTCAATTTAGCTGATCAAAGTTTGGGTCAATAAGTGGTCAAATCTAGTCAAAATAGAAAAATTGATCATCATGTAATATTTTTGAACTAGTTCCATGGTTTCAATCTCATTAAGATATTTTTGACACATTTTGAATGGACCAAATCTAATTCCATATGTGGAAGTTATGACCAGTCAAAGTTTTGGTAAAAGTGATGTTGTAGTTGACATGGAGTTAAATTACATGGTACAACAAGTACAAATTAACACATGTAAGGACCAATTTTATTTTCATAAAAAAAAAATTGGGGTTTAAAAATGGTAGAAGGTTTTATTTTTAAAACCTATCCCCAAAAACATGGGATTTTAAACCATGTAAAACCATTCCCACCCATGCCCAATTTGGGATAATATTTATCCAAACATTCTAAGATAAGCATCAAAGTCATGGATTTGATTAATTGGGTTTCAAACCGCTGACCTCCACTCTAAAATGATAAGTTCCCCTCCATTGTACTCAAAGTTACAAACACTATATCAAGTGGTTGAAGTTGTATTTGAATACATAACGTAACAGACTGTGTATAGATAGATAGAGACTAGTTTGCATGTTTCCTCATTTTTTAGGCATCTAGATTGACTTTTAAACTTTAGAGTAAACAATAAATTCATTTTAAACTTTGGGAAAGTTCTAACCATATGTATATTTCCTAATTTTGATTTCATTTGTGCTAATTATTTAAGCCTTAAAGAGAGACTTTTGGCAGAGAACTTTAGGAGTGAATGGTTGCATTCATCACATGAAGGTGGAAAGTTTGAGCATGAGTTCCAATACTTTCTAAGTTTTTTTGCTAAATTTTTACAATCTTAGAGTGTCTATTTGATAAATATAAGTTTTGGCCATGTGCTTACAATTCATGAAAGAGGATTAGTTCATTTTTTAATCGAACTCAAAGATGTATCCCAAGTAGTGGGTGAACTCCATTATCAATTTGGTTATTGTGAGTAATTTTGATTCTACATCATTTTTCCACATTTTGATTAATTAATCATTTTTGAATTCATAAACACTTAATTACAATAATTTAATGGAGAATTGGAATCTTCGGGTTCAGTGATGATTGAATGGATAATGAATGAATTTGTGACTTTTAATTCATTCCTTTTTAAAATATATTTTTATCAACACATTTTCAAGGTTAAATTTTAATTCTTTTCCATTAAGTATTTTGGGAAATTGAGTGTTTTGACAAAAGTATCCATTGTAAACTTTTTAGTCATGGTAACAATGTAGAGTTTATGGATCAATGATGGCCTCTTAAATTTTATAACATCTATATGATTTCAAAAAAAAGGATAGAATATCCTCTAATTCACCCAAAATATACTTGAGGTTCCACCTAATAGATACATAGATGATCCATCAATGAACTACCTCTAAACTAGTTGGACTAGACCTCCTTGATAGCTAACATGGGTACCACCAAGTTAAAATCTTATTCAAACTTGGTCAAATTAATTGATGGATCTCAAAATATCACTTATAATTGGGAAATTATTATTTTATACACATGGATTGGGGCCTCCATGGAAACTTTGACCTCTAAGACCTTATTGATGCTTGCAGTGGGCTAAGTAGATAGTTCCAACACAACTTGAACTCTAACCTTGTAGGATTTCACCACTCTTTTTCTCATGATCTAGTCAAAATGACCTAAGTAAACTTTGAAATCACTTATTTATATCAAATTTCCATCAAAGTGGAATAAAATAGTGATTTTTACCTCCTTGAAGTAATCCATCATCTTTTCCCTACCTTCTTATAAAGGATCCACTACCATTTATGCTAGGTTTAACCATTCTTTATTTAATTCACTCATGCCCCCAACATATATCTAGGAGAGGCTCAACTCTAAAATGGGCATGCGATTAAATTAAAAAAACATGACCTTATGTATGATCAATTTTAGCTTCAATTACTTGTCCTCCATTACAATACACTAGTGAGGTAAGGGTCTAGATAGACAGGGCTTGGGTCATGGAAGGGACATAGGTTGGCACTATCTAGAGATGAATGGGTTTGGGTAAAAATATACATATTCCCTTAATATATTTTTTTTCTATCCATCATAGCCTTTAACACTTCTCCTAGAGATAACAAAAGTTGTATAAGGGCATCCTCAACTCATTTGATCAGCTTCACAGGGAAGGAGCTCTTTCTTTGTGCTTTTAGGGCTTTGACCTACTCCTACATGTTCTCTATCAGCTTCTCTAACATATAATGTGTATCTGGAAGCATAGAGAATAATAATTTAGCCACTTTCTCTTATACTATGGATGTCCTCACTTTGGTGAGGGAGAAAAGGTCTTTTTGAGTTTGCCAAACCATAGGGGTTCCCTCCTGGATGAAATTATAGGTGAGGATTCTCCACATGTTCCCCATGGTAGAATAAAAGTCCCGCTAGACTTTGAGATCTACCTACATAGTCATCTTAATTGACTATGACACCCTGCTATTCCTAATGTATAAGGAGGTTTTGATGGGGTGATGGAGATGGTTGTGATAAGTGGATGCCTAGGTTGAGGTGAAATAGATGAAATCGAGGGAATAAAGGAAGAGAATAATGGAGAAGGAGTAGATATGAGGGAAAAAGAAGTTAAGATCGAAGGATATTCCCAAGGTAAAATATGCACCTACCATTAGATCTAGTTTAATTTAACATGTGGGGTAATGACACTAGAGAGAAGGGCATTTAGTATAAGGGAGGAAATTGGTGGGTTAAAACCAAGTCCTTAGGCACTTGAGATAATGGATAAGGGAGGCATGGGAATAATATAGGGAGCAATGGGAGATGGTTCAAGAGGTTGAGAATGAATCACTTTTTTATTCTTTTTGGACCTCTTATTTACACTAGATTAGACTATTGTAGTGGAAGGAGTTGGATTGACATAGGCTAGAAGGATCAATTAAATAATTTATCGGGTGATCATTAGTGTTGTTGATGTGGCTAGGGTTGATTTAATTACACAAAAAAATTTACTTATTTCCTAGGAGGTAGCAAAAATTGGTGGATTTTGGGCACCTATAGGTATTTAAACCTATGGAAGAAGTGATGAGGGCACCATGGAGATCCCTACTTGGGGAATTGATTATGTATATGGGAATTGAGAGGTGATAAGGCTATGCAAATCCAAAGCTAGTAGAAATTATTTGAATTATGAAAGGGGTATACTAGGGAAAAGTGGGGGCACAAAAAAATGGGTTGTTTTGGGGAAGGGAAACTAAGAAGGGTTCCACTAGTTTGTTAAGGAATGGTGGGAGAAGGGGGAGGGATCTATAGGGGTGCTAATGGCTGGTCCCATCTTTGGTTCATCTCTAGGATGATATTGACATTAAACCTAAGAACTTATGTATCCTACTGTTAGTCCACTATAATTTGAGCCACTTTAGGTTGAGCAACTTAGGCTTGAATTACCTAAAGTTGAGCTACCTAGACCACAAGACATGGTAGAGCTAGAGTAGAGGGATGTGGAGGTGAAACTCATGGTAAATAAGACCTATGAGGATAAGGATATATAAACCCCTATATAATTCCTCATGAGGTCTAGGAGAATTTACTAAACATCATATTTGAGAAGAGCCAACATGGAGGAGGTAACGCTTTCTTGGGTAGATGGCCCAGGTTGAGCCTACTTTCCTTTCTTCTTCTTATTCTCTTTGATTTGGGTGAACACCTCTTGATCATTAGTTGGGTTCATATAGATCTCATCCTTCTCATGGGGTTGGTTGAATTTTTTGATGTTAATTTAGACTTGATATTTTCCTATATGAGATTAGATGACATTATGTGGGTCCTAATATTAATGGTCAACCTTACCTAGGTCATATGAGTCACTTCTCATAGAATTCTATTGTAGATAGAAGAAATCCATGTACACATGGTTATTGATGGTGATCAAGAGGGGTGGTTATTCCTTTTGTTTATGGCTGATGTAATAGATGAATATGCCTTCCACTAACTAGTAAATTATTTATTAATTTGTTAGGTAGTCCAAGATCTGATATGGTAGGTGTAGTGGAGCCTTGAGAGTGTCATCCACCTAAATGATGGTGTCATCTTGGTAATACTAATAGTCATCAATGGGGGTGAGAAAGTCCATTATCTCCTTTAATATTTAGGGAATAGATGCCTCATTGATGTCCATGTAGACTAATGTGTATAAGGACTAACATATGCCCCATATGTGGTTATAGTAATGGTGGTCATATAGTTTGTAAAAAATTACATGGAAAATTATGCCCTTGGGAACCCATGCTAGAAAGGCAGAAGGCTTAAATGTGAGCATTTCCTAGACTACATCAACTAGGTAAATCATCATGTAAAAGGTGTCTACTCCCTGAGCATCTCCAAATACCTTAATAAAGTTAAAATTGATCACCACCTAAATTCACTAACTTGATCACCCTTGGGGATCATGTGGAGTAGAGGAATCCATATCAGGTTAATGTGTAGGTAGTCACTTTCCCTAAACAAATGGTTTAAAAGTATCATCCTTATGTATAGTCTTTCCTTGAAGGTGTGAATGGTATATGTGTTCATTTTCATTTTTTTGAACCATTTAGCATCTATATCCTCTACCTAGTGTCCTTTAGGACATCATATATGTTGTAGGTGTCATTCTAGGTGTTCACTACAATAGAATCATAGGTGATTATATACTTTGGCTGATGATATTAAGTTTTAAATTTGAATCTTGATATATTTATGATATAATACCTATAATTCATGGATCATGCCATGTCATGAACACTCTCATGTGCCCACTTAACAATGATCAATAATTTATTGAAAAAGTTAGCACATGGGAAGACCTATGGCTTGGCTACAGCTCTATGCATCCTACACTTTTTATATGGATAAAGGGCATATTCAAATTTAGTTTCCTCTTCATCATCATGGTTATAATATTGTGGCACTAATTCAGTGGCCTTGAACATATCACTATTGTGTTTGAAACACATGAGGCCATCCAAGAACATGATGTCCCTATACTTAGGCTCAACATTGGGGTTGGAAGAAGAAGATGTAGCCATTACATAAAGGGTCATATCTCATATGATAATGATTTTTGAGTGAGGGGAAACATGAAGGCAATAAGAATGTGTAAAAAATAATAAGGTAAATTGTGAAACTAGGAGTAATAATAGTAAATGAGATCACCCATAGGCACTCATAGGAATCTATAAATATCTCTTATATTTATGGTGCATGGTGACTCACTCAGCACAAATTCAAAGTTTATTTAGTTGCCATATTTTCCAATTTATTTCCCA
This sequence comes from Torreya grandis, assembly GCA_037957365.1. Classification (NCBI taxonomy): domain Eukaryota; kingdom Viridiplantae; phylum Streptophyta; class Pinopsida; order Cupressales; family Taxaceae; genus Torreya; species Torreya grandis. The sequence goes on from JARHVA010009924.1 coordinate 59,744, forward strand.
ATATGGACTTAAACTCAGTGATATCCCACATGTGATGTGACACTCACATTTGTCCAATCAAGTCCCAGTTCCCAATTTCATTAATGGTAAGAGTGTGATAAATACATGATCATTTAATCTTAGTGGTATCCTAGGTAGCCTATCTCATGTGCCACATGTCAATCATTTATTAGTATTGATTGTAATGGATACCACATATGTGTTATCTGATACTTCACTTTTACACCCTTGGGAGTAGGAGTAACTAGCTACATGAGTGTTATGATTTAGAATCTTTTAATTTATTCTACCTACTTAAGGCTTCTTAGGATTCTTCTACCAATTTATGCATAAGTGTCACGTGGAATGGTCTATTAGGTTGGGCTCCCTTAGGTTCTGACATCTCTCTTAATTTTGGGAGACTAACAACTCTAACAACAAGATATATGGCATATTTTTATTTTGTCAAGTCCTCCTAAGCTCTGACATTTCTATCAAAATTAGGAGACTAATGCATCTATCATCTGGACCACATGATTAGTCAAGATATAACATCTCTGATCACTAAGGAAACATAGTGTTCTCTCATTTAATCATGTTCCCTCTATCTATGACATCTTTGTCAAGACTGGGAGACTGACCATTCTAATAGTTTGAGGATATGATTGGTCAAGTTTCTCCTAGAATCTTACATCTCTATTAGAATTGGGAGACTAACACACTATGATAGTTGGAACCATGTGATGCTTCCTAATTTGATGACTTAACCTATAAAAATACATGAAAATAGACTAAGTAAAAATGAAAGCCACATAATTAATTACAACTTACCTATTCATCGATGTAGATATACAAGGTGCCATGTAGGACTCCAAGAAACTAAGAATTTAAGAAATTTAGAATAAGTCCAAATCTATAGATTAGAATTTTAGTGTAATTACATTATTATAAGTAGGATATTGCATTATTCTACCTAGGATGTGATAAAGCTTTGACTACACTTAAGCTAAGTTTTTTTTTTTTGGGAGGGGGGCTTAACAAGGATCAAATGCCTTTATGGATACAATAGATGCATGATAGAACCATGATAAAACTCAAATTCTAGGTTCAAAAAAGAAAGAGGCTTATTAGGGTGAACCCAAAACTCTAGGGAGCTTGAATTTAAGCAACTTTAAGTAGGTTTCCCCCAATTCTTGGATTAAATCAGTAATTGTGAAAATAATTGGCTTAATTAGTAGTTTCTAACTAGATTTGTGCATTATTTCATAAAGTCATTCTAGTTATAATTTCAACATAAAAGCGATAAACATTTCTTAGTATTTTGGAAGCTAAGCAGAACGGAAAGAAGAGCTATGTGTGGACAACATTTGAAACTAGTTTTTTCCCACCATGTTGGGCCCCTTGAGTGTGACTGGCAGGATCATAGATCCAATGGAGGACACTGTTGGTGGTAGTGCCTCTAGGGATATATTTAGAAATATGGTAGTGGATAGTCCATCTAATAGATGGAAGAAGGCACTTACAGGTGAAAAGACGTGCCCCTCAAAAAGCATGACAAGCCTTCCTATTATCTCAGAGGGCATGGCCCTGCATATCCCAGATGATTTGGTGGAGGAAATCATGGCATTCATGGACCTTACGTTGGTAGGTAAGTTTTTTTATTTCCATCCTAGTATCGAAATGATTAGGAAATGGGTTTTGTCTAGGTGGAAAGTTAAGGGTAGTTTTTTTATCATTGTCATGGCAAGAGGCATATTCCTTTTTAGTTTTACGAATAGGGACGACATGATCACTACTCTTGCTGGAGAACCATGGCTATATGGCCCACATTCTTTTGCCCCATGCTCATGGAAACTAGGATTTGACCCTAACTCCGACCTTAATAAGTCTGCTCCTACTTGGGTAAGACTACCAGGGTTCCCTTTAGAATTTTGGGATGAAATTTTTTTCACATCTATCTGCAATTCTATTGGCCAATATGTCACTATAGATCATACAACTACAACAAAGTCTAGATGTGTGTATGCTAGACTTTGTGTCAATTTTGAAATAAATAGGACTCTTCCTATGACCATAGAGCTAAACTCTAAATATGGGACCTAGACTCAGCTGATCACTTATGAAAATGCTACCACTTTCTATCAAATATGTAAGAGAAAGGGACATTTAATGACATAATGCATAGCAAAGCAAAAAGGGGAGGAAAGATGATTCCTAGATTGAAGGGGAGGATTAGGCTCTCAATTATAGAAAGAATAATAAGCAGGAAATGGAGGGTAATGTGTAAAATCTTGACAACACAGAAAAGGGACAGGAGGAGACAGGAAAGGAGGATATCACTAGTAGTGAGGGAAAAGCTGTCCCAAAGGAAAATATAGTATTAGCTAATAGTCAAAAGGCTATATTTAACATAGCCAATCCTCTAGAAAAATAGACTAATATGTCTAAGTAAGGTGAAAGAGGTAACCTTTTGATAGAGGAAGTCAATGAAGAAGACAAAGTTCCAAGAGTTAGATAGGAAGAAGTAACTCCAGAAAGTCCCACTAAAGGAGTAGACCCACAGCTAAATACAAACATTTCCTATGCTCTAAAAGTCAGAGACCAAGTTGGAAACTACTTAGCAATAGGTGTAATAAGACAAAGTGGCAGTAATGAATAGGAGGAATTGGTTAACCCAAAGAAAAAGAATTGAAAAGGTAAAAAATCTACAGATGTTGGCACTGAGCCCAAACAAGGGAGGCCAACCCTAAGAGAAACAAGACAAAGAGAGATTGCTAGGGAGATTGCCAGTGGTAAATAGAATACACTGGAGACCCAACCCCCCAAACCCTCTAAATGAGAATATTATCTTAGAACCTGAGGGGCTTTAATAGTCCCTCAAAGTAGTTTGAGGTTAAAAACTACATTTTAGATAATAAATTAGATATTTTATTACTGCAAGAAGTCAAGATGAATGAGGATAATTTTACAAAAATTGCTACCTATATATGGCCTAAGGTGGCTTTTTGCATTAGTCCTACTGAAGGGGCTTCAGGGGGGATTGTCACTATGTGGAATAGTGCTAAAATATAGGGGTCTCTTATGGCTTATAATAAGCACTTCTTGATTACCAATTTTTCTATGAAATCTTTGAATTGGTCATTGATCAATGTCTATGGACCAAATAACAGAGCTTTGAGACAAAAATTATGGATAGACTTGAGCAATTTCAAGAATAATCCCCAGAACATTAGATGGATGTTAGCCAAAGATTTTAACACTCCTCTATACCCTTCTAAAAAATGGGGTGGAATTATGGATTACTCGGACAACATGTTTGACTTTGTTGAATTCATCAATGATTGGGGATTATTGGACATAGAGCTACAAAACCAAAATTTTACCTAGACCAATAGAAGAAGAGGAGATCAAATAATTCAGGTTAAATTAGACAAATTTATTATATCAAGAAACTAGAAGGATTATCATAATATGTAGGTATAGGCTTCCCCTAGAACTATGTCTGATCATTGACCGATCTTCCTCAGTTGGAGAGAACAGGGACATTCTAGACCTTCCCCATTCCACTTTGAAGCTATGTGGATCAAAAACAAAGACTTTAGACAAATGGTGGCCCAATGGTGTAAAATTCCTATTCAAGGTACTCATATGTTCAAAATAGTCAAGAAACTCCAACACATTAAACAAGAAGTTTATGGATGAAATAGATACAGCTTTGGGCAGGTCTTCTAGCAGAAGAAAAATATAGTGGGAAAACTCAAGGATATACAACAACTGATTGATCAAGGGGATGACTCTAAGGACACTTTAGAAGAAGAGAATATCCTATCTTCAAAATGGAAGAATCTTATATAAAGAGAAGAGGTTTTTTTGGAAACAAAAATCCCGTGTTTAGTGGCTTAAAGAGGGGGATAGGAACACTACCTTTTTTCATCTCTCAGCTATGAAACATAGGAAAGCCAACTCAATAACTAAGCTTGTCCCAGATAATGGTGACATTATTATCAAGGATAATGAAATAGGGGAACAAGCTAGGGCTTTCTTTTAGAATCTTCTTACGGAAGAAAATAAAAATGATAAAATCGATAGACCTATGAGTCAATTTATTGATAAAATCCCCTATTTGATAACGGAAGAAGATAATCTAGAGCTGTTAAAGCCTATATCCAAGGAAGAAGTCCATGTTATTTTATTCTCCATGGGTGATTTTAAAGCCCTGAGTCTTTATGGATTTCCTCCTATATTCTTTCAAGAATATTGGGAGATAGTAGGAGCGGACCTCATAGCTATTGTGTGTGATTTTTTTAGATTAGGTAAACTTTTGAAACAAGCTAATAATACCTTCACAATACTTGTTCCTAAAAAATCATAGCCTTCACACCTCACTAATTTTAGGCCCATTAGTCTATGCAACACTGTGTATAAGTTATGTACTAAAATGTTGGTCATGAGGATTGAACCTTTGCTAGACAAAATTATTTATCCTACTCAAAAAGGTTTCATCCCAGGCAGGCAAATTCTTGATGTTATGATCACCACACATGAGACTATTCACTCCATGGATAAGAGTAGAATCCATGGGATGCCTCTCAAGCTTGATATTTATAAAGCTTATGATAAAGTCTCATGGACTTTTCTGTTCCAAGTGATCAAAAAAATTGGGTTTAATGATAAAATGTCTCACTTGTTATGGAATGCAGTCTCTTTTCCAAAATTCTCAGTGCTGGTTAATGGTGTTCCTAGAAGGTTTTTCTCATCCTCAAGAGGAATTCATCAAGGAGACCCTCTCTCCTCATAATTATTCATCATTATGGTTGAGGCACTAGGAAGATAAATACAAGTAGATATAGTCTCAAAAAAGCTAGTGGGCATCAAACCTGCCTCTTCCTTTCATCCTATGGTGGTACAATAGTTTGTGGATGATACCATCTTCTTTGGAATCTCATCAGTGATTGAAGCTAAAATATGGAAGAATATATTAAATAATTATGCTAGAGATTTCGGACAAAGGATAAATTTCTAAAAAAGCAATGTGTATTTCTTCAACACTCCAAATGAACTTAGACATAAAATCATTGATATATTAGAATGTGCTAAAGCTAGCCTACCAACTACCTACTTGGGTCTCCCACTCTTGGTCAAAGAGGTATCTCTTGGATTTTGGAATGGAATTGTGGAAATAATGCAGAGTAAACTTCTTGGTTAGAAGGGGAAACTACTCAACAGTGCTGGTAAATTGCAACTTCTTCAGGCTTCCCTCCAAGGTATTCCTACATACTTCTTATCTCTCTTTAAAATTCTAGCATATTTTGCTAAGAAACTAGAACAGATCCAAAGTAAATTTTTATGGATGGGAGTGGAAGACAAATAGAGAATGTCTTTAGTCAGATGGGAAAGAGTGTGTCTTCCAAAATCTCATGGTGGACTTAATATTAGGTCCATTCAGAACATGAACAAAGCCCTTCTCTCAAAAGTTAGTTACAACCTGATCCATAAAAACAATGATTGGGGGGAAATAATGTATGCCAAATACATGCATAACATTCATGATTCCAAATTTCTTCAATAGACGAGATTACCCCAGGGATCTGTGATATGGAATAAAATGCTAAAAAGTAGAAGCCTTCTCAAATAGGGAATTAGATGGAAACTTGGAAATGGCTGGCATATTAAATTTTGTGATGATATTTGGTTAAAGGACAAAGTTGTCATCACATAGGGAAACTATGGAGAGGTTGCTGACTTGACTACCTAGTTTTTTGGAGATAGGGTTAGTGATTATATGGAAAATAACAATGGGATGAGGAGCTGGAAAAATCTTGTGGATTGTTGTGTGCACTAGCCTAAGCTTTTCTCAAAAGTTCAAAATATCCAATAGTGTGATCAGGAGATCAAAATCCCTCTCTTTCCCTAGGAGGATGAACAATACTGGTGGCTAAATAATAATGGATCATTCTCTATCAAATTTACTTACCATCTGTTCATTCCTGAAGCTCAGAATAAAGATGTATGGAAAAAGGTTTGGAATCATAAACTTATTCCAAAAATTAACATGTTTTTGGTGGGCTGCTACTCATAACAAAATCCTTACTCAGGATAACCTTCAAAAGAGAGGGTTTACTTTGGTTAATAGATGTTTCCTATGTTGCTCAAAATAGGAATCAGTTTCACACCTCTTTATCCACTGTGAGTTTTCTCAGGAATTATGGAGCACAATACTTAACAACTTTGGTATTGAATGGGTCTGCAATTCTAACCTTAAAGAAGTAATTCTCAGCTGGAACCCAACCTTCACACATCCTTGGCTTATAGAATTATGGAAGCAAGCTCTACCATGTTTGAGTTGGACTTTATGGAAAGAGCACAATCACAAAATTTTTAGGGACACTGTTAGAAATGCTTTTCAGGTGTATAACTCCTTTGCTAAGACCATTATGGAAAGTGTTACAATAGCTCAAATTCATGTTTCAGAGAAACCCCTATCTCAAATTGAAATCCAAATTACAGCTAAATGGAAGGTTTTAAACTAGATCCCTAGGTATAATAACTCCAAAATACTACAGAGACTTAATACTAAATGGATCCCCCCCTAAACCTAACTGGATGAAACTCAACTTTGATGGGGCATCCAAGTTAGATGATAAAGCTAGTAGAGGATGAATTATAAGGAATGATAAAGGATGGATGTCTACTATCTATGCCAGTGGAATTAGATGCCATAGCAACAACAATGTTGAAGCAATGGCTTTACTATGGGGATTAAAGTTAGCTATATCCCTAGGAATAAGGAGCTTGAATATACAAGGAGACTCTAAGATGGTCATCGATGCCATTAATAAAGCTTCAAATGTGGGAATCAAGCTAAAATACATCATTACTGATATCTAATTTCTTTTACAAAAGTTTTTTGAAGATGAGATTTCCCATACCTACAGAGAAGGCAACAGGGTCGTTGATGCTTGTGCCAACCTTGGGTAGCAATTTTTAGGTTTGAGGGTGTGGCAACAAGGTGTTCATATTCCCTTAAACATTAGGGAGATCATTTAAAAGGAGATGACTTGTCAGGAATGAGGTGTATTGATGACCCTGAAAAGACCCCTGTTGATACCCCTAGCACCTTTGCGAGTAAGAAGGGCAAGAAGAGAAAGGTTGATGAAGAGGAAAAAAATATTAAAGAGACTACGGAAGGGACCCACAGGAATCTGGGCAAGGCCATGGGGGGCTAAGGTGGAAAATCTCACAAGCCTTCCAAAATTAATAAGGAAGTATTCCCCTTCAGAGTGCGAAGGTCAAGGCAGATTGCTAGTAAACCAGCCCCAAAGGCTAGACTGATTGATTATTCAAAAAGTGCTTCGAAATAAGCAACCCAAAAAGAAGTGTTTGAGGAGTTGGAAATCTAGGAAACTTTGGGAGGACATTGAAGGGAAGCAAGTTACTAGAGATTTTGAGGTTACTGAGGAGCAAGGTGCTGACACTATGGGAACTACTAACAATAAGGGGAAAATGTATGTCGAGGAAGCTAGTGAGGGCACTGAGAATGAGATTGATTGAAAAACTAAAATTGGGGTCTTGAAGGACCACATTTAGAAGCTAGAGAAGGTCTTCACCAAAGGGCTTTGTAATACAATTATGTTGAACATGTCTATGCTAGAAGTGGTGGGTAATATTGAGTATGCTGACAATGTGGAGAATGACAAACTCAATGATCTTATCAAATCAATAGTTATGTAAGGGGAGACCTCTCTAACTCTGGTCTACCCATGGCTTGTGTTTTGTTTCTATTTGTTGTTCTCAGTTGTGTCGTCGTCTCTCTGAAGGCATTTTTGTTTGTTTGCCTTCTTGTCCTTTTTGATTGTATAGGGTTCGGCCCCTGGTTCACCACCTTAATCAAAAACATAAAAGTGATGAAAATGAAGTTTTTAAATAATGTACATCACTCTAATATAAGTTGTATCTACACAATGGGTTCATTATAAGTAATGCCAAGGTTATTGATTTTCAATAGACTCAAACATAAATTAACCTTAATAGACTTAATTACACCAATGTAGATGGATTTAAATTATATCTACATAATTAAAAGTTACTGAATAATATTCATTCCCCCATCATGACAATAATGCCAATAAATTTGATGTGAAATAACAACATTTTAAATTTAATATGTATATTTTATTATAGTTTATGTGCACATGAACTAGTATCATGCCTTTTGAATTTTGAAGAAAAAATTGTATATGTGCCCCATAAATATGTTCCAAATCATATAGATTGATATTCATATATGTGTTCAATAAAAACTATATGTGATACTTATAATTTATGTTCATGTAATTTTTATGTATATTCCCATGAAAATGCATCTAAGTTTGTATTAATATATACTCAAGTATTTGTAAAGTGAGAGTGCATATTCATGTCATATACCTCCACAATTTGTATCAATGTGTCAATATTTGTTATTTTTTATTTATGAGTTACTATATATTTTTGAAACATGTACTCTGCCATACAATATGATTTTGAAATTACTTTGAGACTTTAAAACCTATAATTTATCATATAATATTACTTTTAAATTATTTTGAATATTTGAAACCAATACTCTATCATGAAATATAATTTATCTTCTCATAGAGGCTTGTACCTCTAATATAGGTCCACTATAGTTCCTCCCTTTTGATATGATTGATAGGTCCACTATAATTCCTCCATATTCATAGTGACCTTGGGGGAAAATGGGTTAGTTTGCACATGGTTTTGTGTTAATGCTAGATACCTCATTATTAGTGGGTGTTTCCTACATATCCAATACTCTGAAAGAAGGCCTTAGACTCATATAGCTCTCCCTTATGTGTTGGTTTGTGTGTGAATCCTGTAATATGTGGAAATCAGTTACACTAGTGACCTAGCTTGTAACTTAGAAAATTGGGATCTTAGGTTGGTCCTTTAGTAATTTATACTTGTAGATGTGTTGTACCTATGACTGGAATGGAAATAGGGAATATTTGTTTAATTAAATTCTTGATAGAGTGATTTTAATAAGTCTACTTAGTCTCTTCGGTCTCTTTCTAGGTCTTGTAGGTGAGGAATGAATGAGGATTTCTCTTGTATTTATATCAATCCCTTTAGAATAATAAATCACATTAAATCACTTAGGTTGACCATTAGGATATGTTTCATTTTCAAATTGTATGAATTTAGGGCATTAGACACTTGTGTTGGGTTAGGATGTTAACATCAATGCTAGTGTCTATCATGGCCATTAGTGTTTAAGGAGCAAGGAAATAGGTACATGCTCATAACTTGTAGAGGTAGAAGATAAGTACATTTTAAAAATTATGGGAAAGAGAGAAGGTATGTGTTGTAAACATAAGACTAGTTAGACTAAGAGATAGGCCAAAGGACACATGATATAGCATATGCAAGACTTGTATAAGTGAGAAAGGTTTAGAACTAAGAGAAATAACCAAGGTTTAAGTTTTTCCAAGTGTACAAGACTTATGTGTTATATAATCATAAAATAGTGTCTACATTTCTCCCTGCACATAATATAGCAATGAAATTCCTAGTTTAAAGGAAAAGGATGTATACATGGGTGTGTATCCACACTTGTCTTTGTGTACATCCAATTTGAGAATGTTTTTATTAATGGACTTACAACCATGATCATGTTATAGTGTATAATCACCACATTTAATCTAATATTGAAAGTACTTGAAATATATTGAAATTAAAAGAGAAAGGTTTAGGAGTACACCTATACGTTGATGTAACTACCTTGACTATTAAAAAGTTGATTTGAAAAATATGTATGATTATAAGGATATAAAACTAAGATTACAAGAAATATAAATAAATATTAAAAGTTCATATATCCAAGGAGATAGAAAGAGAGGTTGTAAGGTGAATGCCCCAAACCTTGGATAAAAGGTGAGTTTTCACCTACAAATTGAGATTATCTCAACCATACAACCCAATGATACTTATAACCTTGTGAAGCTGGATGATACAATTAAGTCCAACCTAAAATTTTTCAAGATTAGGTGATTTTATCACCTCAACCATACAAAAATGTGAACCACCTACTTCAATATATTAGATCAATAAATTTTGTAAAAGTCCACAGGGTATCGATATGAAAAAGTCTATAATGTGGTAATAGTCCATAAATTTTTTTAGAATCCAAAATTGATTCTAATTTTATAATATTAAGCACAAATTGCATATCATATGCACCTTAGATATGTATTATGATGAAAATATGTATGACAATGGTAATAATGTATATAATTCTACCACAACTGTGAATCTAAATCATATTAGTGTGTGCTTTGGCCAATTAAAAAAAATTGTAATTGTGGATAACATGTTTCAAAAACATGCCCCAATATATATATATGTATATATATATATATATATATATATATATATATATAATTTTTCAAAATGATATAAGTACTAATGTGGAGAAAATGTTTCCAAAACATGCCCTCACCATAAACTAGGAATGTTGAATACTAAATAGGTGTGGATAACATGATTTCAAAACATCCCCCCACTGAATCTAAGAACTATGAATGTATGGAATCCATGACCATATGACATGACCTAATGAATCTAAAAATTGATATAAGTACCATATACTGAATTAGTGTGGATAAAATGATTCCAAAGCATGCCCCCCACTAAATCTAAAAAAAAATGTGCCAAGTGTGGATTACATGCCTCTATGACATGTCCCCACTAATATGTACCCTCATTTGAGGTGAGGGAAAGATATGAACTAGTAGCTACCTCACCTCAAAAGGATACTATAATTATATAACCTATGAATGTAACCATGTAGCATATATTAGGGAACATGTATAGGTAAATTTATCATTGAAGTGCATAGAACTAATGTGATCACATCAAGGTCTAGAATTGTCATGCATAGTTGTACCATCATTATGATCATATATGTAACAAATATTAAAGTATAACATCAATACTACTAGGGTTTCTTTTAAAGAATTGGCTTTTGAGTAAATGGTTTGACAATTTGAGTATCTATGTATGAAAAACCAACCACACCATAGGTTGGAGCTTTTTTCTTGGAAATGGATGTTTCTTATTTATTTTCATCATTGGAAACTTGTGGGATATAAACTTGAAAAATATTACACATATTCTCTTTCTCATTATAAAAAGATGCATTTTGATCATTTTGTAACATTACCATTTTGGATCGTTCTTTCAAAATTTCTTGCTTTGGCAAATTCTTTGGAATATTTGGTATATCTTTTAGATAATCTAGAACATTGGAAACTTCCACATCATGTGAAGGCTCATCCACATTTAATGTTGAATCATTTGAATCTTGAAGTGTATTTGGTAAATTTTTCTCCTTTTATTTTGGATGATCTTTTGGTAGCTTGTTTTGTTCATTTTATATCTTTGCTTTGGGATAATTTATGTTTTCTATCTTTTATTTTAATGAAAATCAATAATCATTATGATGACCATGAATTCTATGATATGCATAGTAATATTTTTATTTTTGTGTAGGATGCATAAGATGTAATTTGACCACATTATTTATAATGATCTCACTTAGAATCTCACCTGACCTTTTGGTAACATTTTCTTCACTTGTAAAATCATTGTCATTAGGTGACTTTGGTTTTGGCTTCCAATATTGATTTTTATAAGGCATATAATTGGTATGTGAAGATGCAAACACATGTTTCACATTAGCATAATGTGGATTTTTTGTATATGAAATATGATTTTGTAATAAAGTAATATTCAGATTTAGAGACTAATTTTTATTTTATAACTCATGCATTAACTTGGTCATGGTACTGATTTGTTCCTATAGAGTTTCACAAGAATAAACCCTAGGTATTTTAGATTAAATATCTTCATTTTAAACTATAGGGTTAGCCACCTTACCCCTTGGATAAGTGATAGCCTAGACATGGTTAGAGGGATGAGTTATCACACTCTATATGGTTTAGAGGAGGAAGGATAATCTATGGGTCTATTTAATATATTATAAAAATTAATATCAGAATAGGATAAGAAAGGATTACAAATGCTAAGGAGAAATCAACCATGATACAATAAAGATAGTAATTTCAAAATATTGGTTGAGTTTTTAAAAACATATGAGATAGGTTTTTTTATAAAAATAAGAAATGATATGAACCTAGAAAAATAGGTAAACAAAAGTACATGTATGGCATGTAGATCTAAATTTACTAAAAATAGTAAATTTTAAATTTGACAAATCAGTAAGTTATTTTAGCAAAAAAAAAGGATTTTGAATATATGAACCTGATTAGAAAATAACTCTTAGGAAATTTTAAATGGGCTTTTTTGGAGGCTAAAATGTAATAATCAAAGAAGAATCCACTTGGAAGCATAATCATGTGAAACACTTGTGACCAAAGGAGGTAAAAACCTAGAGTAAAGATTTAGATCTAAAAATTCATCATGATAAGTTAAAACCTTAAGAGGCTTAGAATCTCTATATCATAAAAATAAAATCATTCATATGGATTGGGTTCACCAAATGTATAACCTTAAAATGATCTAGGTTAACTTATTATTATCTCTAGATTTGACTAAACAAATATAAAAAAATCAAATGTTACAAGGGTGATAATCATATATATAGTGGGATAATTATATCTTAAACTCATATATAGGCATATGCTAAATGCATAAAATTTAGATACTCTAAATATGCAAAGCACAACTAAGTTATGTATCAAAATGATAAGGAATTAATATACTTAGATGACTCTAATGTTAACACAATGTTGGATCTAAAATAAGTAGGAATAAGGATGGAAAATAGTTATATAATAGTTGTTAGATTCTAGATCTAACACTTTTAGTGCTCTAAAAACACTAATGTCAACATAGGATGGTCATGTCGACACTACATCTTGGTTTGACACAAGTGTCCTATATGGAATACCTACTAGAAAAGGATGTAACCACTTGGATGATTTTGGTTTTATCTTCACCTTAGCTCTAATTTATTTATATTTGGGTCATAGATAGTTTCTCCTTGTGATATGGCAAAACCCTAGTTCTCCATCTTCATAGTGTCCTTAGGGAAAATGGGTTAGTGGGCACATGGTTTAAAGTTCACTGTAGATACCCCACAATAAGTTGTAACTTAATATATATATAATACTCTAGAAGAGTGCCTCAAATGCATGTAGTTCTCCTCTATGTGTTGGCTTGTGTGTGAGTCATGAAATATGTGTAAATCAAGTACAATAGTGACCTACAATGTAACTTGGCAAGTTGGGATCTTGGGCTACTCATTTATTACTTCATACCTATATATATGTTTCACTTATGATTATTATGTAAATAGGGAATCTTTATTCAATTGAATGCGTGAAGAGTGTTTTTAATAAGTTTTCTTGGTCTCTTTGGTATTTTGTCAAGTCTTGTAGGTGAGGAATGAATGATGGTTGATATTATATTTATATAAATACTATGGAGTAATAACTCACATTAAATTAGCTAAGATAAATATCATGATACATTTAATTTAAAAATTATATGAATATAGGACACTGAACACTTGCGTTAGGTCAGGACACTAACATTGATGCTAGTGTCTATCCCATACATTAGTGTCTAGTGAGTAAGGAAATAGGTGTATGCTTAGAAACTATAGAGGTGTAAGATAAGTAAATTTTTATCATTTTTAGAAAGAGAGAAGGTCTATGTCATCAACATAAAACTATTTTAACTAAGAGACAGGCCAAGGGGAATGAGATAGAGTAGATGTGAGATTTGTAGAAGTGGGAAAGGTCTAGAATTGAGAGGATCAACTAAGGTCTGATTTTTTCCAAGTGTAGAAGACAAAGGCATGTAATAAAGTAATTATTTTGTAATAAAAATACACAATAAAAGTACATTATATGGATCATGGCACCACTATTCAGGATAACAAATCATAACAAACAATGTTATAAAATATCAGACATAAGAATAAGGGCCATATACAATGAAAATGAATATGTCACAAAAAAATGAGGCCAAGATCCACATACAAATGATATTAATAATATTCAAAATAAGATACTTAAATATTTCACACACACAAGACAAAGTGGTCACACATAAAAATTAATCAATGTCTATCCTATCATGAAAGAAAATAATAACATCAAATGAGCATAGAAAAAGTGACAACTAGTCTATACTATCCATATGTGTCAATGTCACATCATATAAAATTAACATATCCATTACCACAATGTTATATATGAGTACTAATAAAACACTTTTAATATATATAGCTCATCAATATATCTCTGTATCAGTATCTTAAGTAGGTGTAATAATTATATGTGTTAGATGATCTTGAACAGATGAAATAATTATCTTTGTATTTTTTTATTTAATAGAATGACTATGGTGTTAGTGGGGGAGGAGGAGGAGGTACCCCTGATTGTAGAGGGTACTCATATCTAATTCCTAAAACTTTTGAAACTTTATTATAATGTATATATTTGAGACATTGATGTATTATAGATGACATTATGTAGATCATATATATCTAAGGTTATCCTAATAATATATCAAAGAACCTTATACTTGGTAAGACTAATAATATAATAAACATTATCTCTAAACAAACCTAAATAGGTATCACTATATTCCAAATATTACTATGTATGTGTTCATTAAATTATTTAACTAGTTTTGATATATCTTATAAATCTTGCTTTGCATACTTGAGAATGCAAAGAAGTGTCATTGTACATGCATTTTCACTTGACCCATTGTTTATCATGACATTATTTATAGGTTTTTTATTGATATAAGATTAATTAAAGAGTTTAAATTTTTTGAATCATCATCAATAATCTCATTGTCATCAAATGAAATCATAATATGTGGTTTTAATGTGCTTATAAATTTATCAATAATACAATATATTGGTTTTCCATATTTATCAAGATAATTATGTGCATTGTAATCATGGTGTGCCTTAGATTTATCTATATTTTATATTATTACATTATTTGAAGTATATTAATGTATATTTTCATCTTTATATTTTAATTTTGTTTTGGTCTAGCCTCTCTTTTATGTGTAATTAGCTCAATAGTATTGTCATGAATAAGATCTTATATATTAGCCTATAACACTTGTTTTTAGAATTCCCAATACATATGTGTTAGTCAAAATACATGTTACTATAAAAAACCTTATGTTGAGGTTTGACCATATCAACCTCTAAAGGTGGAGGGAGAGATCTGAGATTACAATCTAGCAATTCTTATAATAAGACATGATGAGGTGATGGTTGTAGAGAAGGATTACAAATAAGGTTAATTCATGATTTAGTAAGGAAAACCAATAAAAAGCATAAAAAACTAACATGTTAAGCCCACTCCCTTGAGGTGCAGTGTCATTGAAATCAAGAAACTAATAAGGAAAGCAAGACAAGCAATACCCTCCTAAAGTGTCTCTCTTTCAAAGATGGTACATAAACATGTTTGTTCCTAGATTTGGTGCTCTAAGTCTTTGTCAATATAATTTGTAATTTGCCTCCAACATCTCTTATAAAACTAATGGATTTGGCTCCTTGATTGATCAATTTGTAGGAATTAGTGAATCTCTTCTAGAAACATTTCTACATAGGTTGTTTGTACTAAAAATTTTCTCTTTTATCTATGGTGGCTCATGTATTTATACTTTTCCAAAAATTTTGGTAATCAACCACGACATCCATCTTGAGATAAAGATGTGTGGCTAAGGATTATTCAATTTTAGAGGACAAAGCAATTAATATTTTAGAATAAGGGAGCATTAATAAGGCATGGGTGGCCTTAAACCTGATATTTATCTCCATTAATTACTGGTGCTTGACACCCATTCAATGATGTCATGGGTGATGTCATGGCCTAGATATTTTGAATTATGAAATTCTAATAATAGATGTTCAATAAATTTCCATGTATTTTCCATTTATGTCCTTAATCTGATCTAATTTTCTTAATGGCTTTACTTAGCATTTTTCAATTCTTAAAAATAAGTCACATGTTTAATCAAAATGGTTGAAAATGTAAATTTACCTGGTCACAATTTTAATGGAGTTGAATTATAAGATGATAATAGTTGAAAATGATGCATTACCCCATCCAAGGTTACATAGGCATAAATTAGTAATTACACATGACATGTACAAATAAATTAGAGTGTTTAAATGGTCCAAAATGACAGTTTTCTTATTTACAAACTTCATGCAAAGTGAATTGGAAGAGGATAATGATTAAATAAGATGTATCAATCTATTTAGGTATACATGAGCACAAATAGACACCTACATATGAAGTCTGCATGATGAATTAGATAATTTCAATTATTTTGGTCTAGAGTATACATTATTGCATAATGTTGTTTAGATTTACAATTTTAGCATAATAGTGGTAAGAATTGGATGTCTATATTTTTCCCCTTTTCAGAAGCCATAGAGAGACATTTAATCAAAAAAAACTTTTCAAAGAATAAAAGGTCACTTATAATATTCATTATTAGAAGAAATAAATTCATTCCAACTTTCCACTAAATTTTTCATGAGTTATGGAGAAATGGGGTTACAAAAATTACCCAAATAGTGTTTGGGCATCTCATGATGCCTCCTCGAGGAGAGGATATAAAAATTGAAAATTGAATAGGATAGACCTCGATTAGAATAAACTAATTTAGCAAATGAGGATAAAAATGGAGCAATCAAAATAAACTAGTTTGAAAAATGGATAAATGGGTCAATAATGAGTGTCTTAGGAAGATAAATGGGGGAAAATTAGGCTTAGGAGGAATTTTTTTAATTTTTACTATAATTTTACCCCTAGCGGTTGAAAATAATTCATTTTCACCCCCCACTATTTTTATCTAGAGCTATGACAGTTATGTATGAGAGAGTTGAGTATAATGGCTAATATCATGTACCATTGACACCTTAAAGGAGCATGTTCAAGAGTACCAGTGACCATAAGGGAGTAGAGCATCGGTAGGTACCTTTTGGGTTTTTTAGTTTTAAATATAATGAATTTATTATTAGGTATAATTAAGACTTTATGTGATCTCACCATTTGAATAATTTTGAAAATGGTGAGGTTGTCAATGAAAATGTTGGTTCTACCACAAAAAATGGTGGGATCAAGAGCTCTTTAGTAGGGTCATGGGCTAAAATGGAGATGTCATGAATAAAATGGTGACATCAAAAATTTCAAGTAAAATATCCTATTGAATTGTGAGGTCACCATGTTAAATGGTTTAATCACTAAAAATAGTAAGGTCATCCTACTAAATAATGAGAACACCCTATAGAATGATGAATTCACAAACTAATAAAGGAAAATGGTGGGGTTGATTTGTTAAAAGGAGAGATCACCTATAAAATGGTGAGGTTACCCTTATAAATGGTGAAATGGATAAAAAATGGTGAGTTTTCCAAAAAGACCAGATGAGGGGGGAAAAGGACAAAATAAGACCCAAAAAATAGTATTTTAGGCCTAAAATTAGAATAAATTAGCTAGGCTTGATTAATTATAGGAAAAATGAAGAAATGATTGAATTGATTCCTAATGTGGTGACTTACAAGAGTGGGCTAGGGTCATTATAGTACATGAGCAATGATCCCAAATTCTAATATAACAAAGTATATGAATAGAAGAGTTTGTGGGCCTACTAGAGGAGATAAAGCCATATCACCTAGTTTCGCTAGCAATAATTCATGTGCGTCAAGTC